>JAOTRH010098639.1:0-41646 GCA_034768845.1 Heliamphora exappendiculata
CATAAAGATTCTCATAAAATAGAAAATTAATTTTATTAAAATAAAATTAAATACTAAAAACATGATTTTCAGTTTACCAACCCTAACAATGTGAAGTTGTTCCCTCCGTGGTTCTGAGTCTAGGGCGTCCTTGGTTGTCAATTTTGAAAATATTTTTGGAAAATTATTTATCAAAAGACTTGTTAGGCACCATAGGTTCGTCGCTAGCATTCTATTTCTGGTAACTTAGACTGTGGGTTGACACCAAACGAGCATCCTGGCCCTTAAGGTGGGATTATTAGTTTGTGCATTATTATTTGGTTGGCCAAAGGATAAGGGTGTTTTTTGCCTTCCCCCACGCCGTTGCCATTTTGCAGTAAAACAGTTGTGGCATGAAGCTCGACGATGGATTTACTATTTGCAACGAGGCAAGGATAGGTTTGGTAATCAATTACCTATAAAGTCTACCCTGGAGATTCTCGGCGTGAAACTCATGTTATGATTTTTTGATGAATGTCGGGTTGGGCACTTGCATCGCATTCATGACATCATATACTTGCATGTTGTTTACCTGCCTACTTACTATGTTTTATCTTGTTAATTTTGTCTATCTCTTGGATTTTAAATTGTACTAGGTGTTAAATGATATGCGTTGTGAAATATTTTTCCGTGAGAATGGTTAGAAAGTTTATAGTGTTTTCTACTGGGTTTTGCCTCATGGCATTCGTGCCACAGGTAAGGATGATGAGTTCTTGGTGGAAGTTGCCCCCGAAGAAGAAGAAGGTTTTGAAAGAACAGGGTGAGTGGCAGGAGCCAGCGGACCCCAACAATGCTTGCTGAATATTCAAATCTTCTCATTTTGTTCTTTTTGTTCAATTTCTCTATGCTTATTGTAATTTTTGAAATTTCTTGGTGAAACTGTAAACGTTATGTACTTTTGATCAGTCTAGAACTCTTAATGATTTAATATTTATTATATGTAACTATGAATGAATGGATAGAATATTTTTTTTAATTATATTTATGTATGTCCCGATGTGCCCAGGAGACGGGGCGTCATAAGACAACTTCCATGGCGAGTTCTCCGAGGGATACATGGCATGGCTAGAAAAGGAAGTGAAGCGCGAGGGAGAGGGAGAAAGAGATGCAAAAAGGAAGAAGTCGGATTGACTTTATAGTGCCTTAGTAGTTTGTTTCTTTCTTTTTCATTTTCTTTTCTCTTTGAAAAACATGTAGAGTTTGGGACTTTTGTGCCTTTCAACTTTGTTTAGAACTCTATCATTAAAATTCGTGTAATAAAGAATTTTTCATTTCTAGTTCTTAAAAGGTTTTAGACCGTTCCTCTAATTTTCAATTCTTGTAATATGAATGACTTTATTATAAAGAAAACATTCAAATATGCATTTAATATGGTCAATACTCAGATCAAAGGGGTTTAGGTTCAAAAGGCGTTTCAGACAAAAGAGTGGCCGCACTTTTTAAAAGAAGCAGCTTACGTATCCCAAATGATGAAATCACATCATAATGTAGTTCAGGCTAAGATCACACTCAAGTGTTAACACTCTGCTTTTACAATGCCTTAATTTTTGCCAATGTCGCCTTTTTAAATTTTTAGCCTTTTGGATTTTCTTACAAGGGTAGTAATAACTTTTGAGTTGATCCAAGTTGATTAGAGTAGAAAAGTGTTGCCATCTAAGTTCATGAGAATAACTGCTCCTCCAGTCATAATTGTCTTGATCAAATAAGGTTTGGCCCAGTTTGACTTAAACTTTCCCCTTGGATCGAAGATTGGGGCCCTAATTTCGTTGAGAACCAAATCACCCTCTTTCAAATTCTGAGTTTTAACCTTCTTAGTGAAAGCCCGCGCAAATCTCCTTTGCTATCCCTCAATGTTGAATAAAGCCTTTAGTCTTCTCTCATTGAACAATAGTAGCTCCTTGGTCGTATTCTAATGTCATTCTGCATCTGGGATGTTGCATTCAGCCACTACTCGCAATGAGGGAATTTTTAGCACAATTGGTAACATAACCTCCATTCCGTAAACCAAAGAGTTCGGTGTGGCTTTTGTCAAAGTCTGGAGTGATGTTATATAACTCCATTGTGTGAATGGTAACTGTTCATGCTAATCTTTGTGAAAACTGATCATTTTATGTAGGATTTTCTTAATGTTCTTGTTTGTTACTTTTACTTCTCTGTAGGTTTGTGGCCGGTACGAGAATGACTTATGCGCCATAAACTAATACTATTCTCGAGAGAAAATAGGGTTACAATGATGTATAACTTGATGCTTACGATTTAAAACAATAACACCATTAAATAGATTGCCAAAAATGATAATTAGGTTTAAAACGCACTACTGGTTGCTATAATTTATCCAAATGGAATTGAATCTCGTTCAAAAAGCCAAAGTTTATGGCCTTCTTTGCCTCATTCCATCCAACCGGCTTGAGGCCTCGTCCAAATGGATTTAACTAGTGCTTAAGACCCTCGCAACTACTTTGTTCCATTCGAACAGCCCGGGGTCCATCCGAATGGTTTGCTCTAAAAAGGTTTTTCTTAACTTTTTAACAAGGTTGAGGTAGTTGTTGTTGGAGTGCACCAGATTGGACACCAATTGTCACACCCCGCTTTCGTAAGATGCTTTACCATTGTAGTGGGACATGATCTTGCCACATCCTAGTGGCCTCAAGAAAACAATAAGGCTTGGAATAGCCAACAACAAAAACTTTTCATACAAGTTTGATTCAAAAACATCCTTTTATTGAAATTAAAGAACATAAGATCAAAAGATACTCCATCCCATACATTATAACTAGGATACTCTATCCCATATCGTACATTACATCTCAAAGTAATAAAAACTCTTAGTCTTCAACATGATATGTCTTACAGTTACAACCATATGACAAAAGATGTGAAAGACGACATCGAAACTTAGAGCTGAAGCCTAAGACGTTGATAACGGTGGACTAACCTTCTAGCGGAACCTGTTATCTGCAATCACAAGGGTTACAGGAGAGTGCACTTAGTATTATAATGAACAAGAATGAAGCCAAATACTAAGTTTAAGTACACTAAAAACATTTTTGAAATTAGTTCATCATACTGTAATAAGGGATGTAAAAATGCTGAATCTCGTATCATCATAAAAGAATCTCATGAGTCATAAATAACTTTCTTATTTCACAAAAGTATAATTTATGGCATAATAGCAACAATTCAAAATATACACTTCTCATTCACAAACCCATACCCAACCGTGCCCAAGTAGTCATCAACCTCACGACTAAGAGTTTCGACGGTACCGTAACTGTTTTGGTTGTATACTGAAAATCATATTTTTAGTATTTAATATTATTTTAATAAAATTAATTTTTTTATTTTATTATAATCTTAATGAGTAATGTATGTAATATCATTTTTTTAATATTATGCATAGATGTTTTTTATTCTTTATAGTATTTAATTTGGTATGTAGAGTACGGCTTGCACACAGAAGATCAAATTTTAGGTTCTTGTAGAATATAAGTTTTTGTTCACAGTTTAGATAGAAATAAACATACAATCGGTATGACTATAGCACAAGTTTTAGTAGGCTTGTCTTCGTTACAGGGAACAGATAATAGCGTCGTCTATTAATCTGACTCTCTCTACTTATACACTTAGTGCGTATTACATGGGACACATTGGGATAATTAATTTTATACTAACTATATAAATTAATTTATACCCCAAGATTATTATAAGAGTGCTTATACTCTTAATCCTGAAATAATTATTGATTTGCATATATTTAATATCGTTATTTTGATTCATTAGAGGGTGCAATTTTATATGGGTCTATATTCCTGTTGAGTTAGATAGCGATATTATTTATATGGTGAATATTAATTATTGATAAAATTCACGTCTTGAATGATCGAAATTAATGATACCCCCTTAAGGAAACTTATAAGTTTTGACTAGGTCAAACCCTGCAAGTGGATTTAATTATCCAGCTGTTAAATAAGTTAAGTGGAAGGGTTTAAAGAATTTTTAAGATGTCAATTAAATTAAATTGTCAGTAATTAAATTTAACTGGCGGGTATTGAAAATCTTAACGTGGGGAGATAAGTTAAGCATTTAATAACAAGAGCTCAATGCAAGATGGTCTTGAGATTATGGCTTAAACTGCAGTTACAGTTCTTTAGTGGTGTGAAGTGTAAATTGGTGTTTTATAAAAATTGTAGAAATCGTTGCAAGGTTTTCATTATTGTAGATACCACTGTGAGGTTTGCATAATTGCAGAAACCGCTGGATACGTATCTGGGTTACACTAGAAGTTTTCATCATAATTACTCTATAGGTCCCTACTGTAGTCCTACAAATATGTGGGTAGGCTGAACTAAATTCATAATTTGTCTTCAAGGTTAAAGCTGACCAGGTTCTGCTAGTACGAGTTCTCGAAGGATCGTAACTCACACTACGTTCGAAAATCGTATAAGAGAATACGGTAGAAGGTCTGACGAGAGCTTCAACTCGGAATCAAAATTCGTAGTTGGAGAATCGACCAAAAATGTATTCTTCTAAATTAACTGTGGTGGCACTGGTTTTTATTTTGATCGTTTAACGTCAAAAGTTTTATTTGGAGCCCGTTTCGGCGATTGGCTGTCTAATTATTTTTTATCAAAAAATTATTTACAAAAATAATGATCTTGGTAATTTTTTCTCTAACAATTGGTATCAGAGCCATTTTATTTTTTGTTTATAGTTTATCAAGGCGTCGGGTAGATTTAGAACTATGCTAACTTTATTTTGCAGGTATTCTAATCCCGATTTTATGATAATCTTTTTATTCATGTTTAATTGATTAGTTTGGATGATGATTATATTTTTTTTAATCACGATGGTTGATTGTGATAGTTTAAGTTTTTTCTAGAGCGAATGTGAGCCTACGGGACATAAGTTTTTAATGTAATAGCAATTATTTATTTTTAAATATTGTTTTAGAATATTTAAGAACAGGTTGAATATCCAAGAATGCGAAGAACAGGTGGCACCAGCGGTGGTTTCGGGATATTTGGGCCACGGATCGTAATGATTTTTTCAACGATTTTAAAATAGTTTTTTTTCAGTGAGTTTCGGCAGGATTTATGCATTAAAAACAACAGCAAAATGAGTCTAAAAACAGCCGTAAAAAATCGACAAAAACAGCCACCACCGGCGGCTTCGCCGGCGGCGGTTCGAGGCTGGTTTTGTTGATTTTTTGGGTGATTTTTGGGACTTTTTTGAGTACTTTTTTAGGCATAAAATAACAATAAACATATTTTAAAATAATATCCAAAAGCCATAAAAGAAATTAGGCCAAAATAGGCGGCAAAAGTGCAGAAAACATGTGACAGTTTCCGGTGGCAGTACAGGTTGTTCGGGGCTATTTTCATAGCTTTTTCGGGATTGTTTTTGAGGCGTTCTTTGAGGCATCATGTTTCTGGATATCAGTTCTATTTTTCCAAAAAAAAAAAAAGAAATAGGAGCCAAGACCACCATGGAAAAAGCCCAAACAGGCAGCTAAAGCAGGCGGCGGCGCAGAAGGGGCAGCAGTAGTTGGTTCGAGGCTGTTTCGGGGCTATTTTTTGGGCTATTTTGTTCCAATTTTTTGACAAAAAATAGTATATTTTGAGAGCTAGTTTTTTTTTAAAAATGGCGTCAAAATAGAAGCTCGGGAGTGGTGGCAAAAGTCGCCTGAAGGTGGCGGCATGGGCGGCGCCGGCGGTGGTGGTGGCAAGTCTGGGCTTTCTTGGATCGTGTTTTCTTATATATTTTTATCCTGATATAATATATTTGTATATTATAGTGTATCAGAGAATTCTGATGCAATCGGAATACATAAAGCTGAGTCGAAAAATGAATATTACAGCTTATTTTCAACAGGAGACTGAAACTCTTCAAAATTTCGAATTGATTATAAAATCGGGATATATATATATATATTGCATTTATATTCTTATGAGCTGCGCGGATGATGTATATCTATTTTTTTCCTGTTAATTTAATTAATTCGTAAAATTCGGTTTCAATTGCATATTTTGTAAAAAAAATAAAATTAAGTTTTTTTAATTAAAAATTTTAATTAAATAAAAAAAATTTAGATATTTTATTTTTTTATAAAATATTACGTTTAAGATGATTTTTTTATAAAATCGAATATCTTGAAAAAATATAAAAATTAATTTCAAATTTTGAATTAATTAAATAGAAAAATATTTTATTTTTCACAAAATATTATGTTTAAGATGATTTTTTTATAAAATCGGATATGTTGGAAAAATATAAAAATTAAATTTGAATTTTGAATTAATTAAATAGAAAAATATTTAGTCTAAATAAATTATTATATTTTTAAAATGTATAACTAAAATAAAATAATTGAATGCCTTTAATTACTACCTTAGCTGAAAAGCTACCGAAAAAACTGTGCATTCATCGAATTTTATTTGTTACCTATTAAAACACGAAAAGATGGTTTAGCAAATCGAAATCTTTAAAATTATATACACGGAAAGATATTTGATTCTTTCATATTATATATTTTTCAAAACTAATAAATTTATTTTAATTAAACGAATTTTTATAATTCTCAAAAATATTTTTTAAAAATCTAAGTGGGAAAAGAAATTTATTCACGGATAAATTTTGCGGTCTCCATCACTAATTTGTAGGTGATGCAATTAAATCTTGTGTGTTGACAGTAAGGCCTTTTTCTCCATCGGACAGATTAATTGCTGTATCGCCAGTATAAACCTTCTTTAGGGATAATTTTGGATAATTGTTAGTGTGAATTACTTCTCCATCTGAGGGATTCATTGCGAATCGATTTACTTGGAATTAGATGATGGTTAACACTTAGTTATATATAATAGTCTCCTCTCTATCTGAGTTACTGCTATTATCTATTGGACCGAAACTATGTCAACTATTTAATTTTACTTGGCAGGGTCAGTTGCCTAAATAGTAAAATTAAAATGAATTGCCATGTCTAGACAAACGATAGATAATAGGCGTCCTCCCAACGAGGCATGCTGTTCACAGGGGACCGGGCTGCTGGTGAATTTTTTTTAAAATGGTAGAGGAAACTAAATTAAAATAACTTCAAAGTTTTGCTCGTCATAATTAACGGTTATTTTAATTTTGTGATTCTCAGGAATAAAATAATTTCCAATCCATTCCCTTCAATACTCAAAGAAAACAAACTTACGGGACCAAACTATGTTGACTGGAAAAGAAATTTGAATATTCTATTAACTACTGATGTAACGACCCGGTACATACCCTAATTGTGATAATCTGGTTAATAACGACCCGTTTAAAGACCCTTCTCGGACCCTAGTGTTAGTGACGGATAGTTTAGGAGAACATAGAACAAAGAAGAAGTTCAGAACCTTAACTCAAATCGAAAACCCAAAGTTCGGCCCACAAACCCTAAAAAGGTCCAAAACTCAGGTAACAAAATCTTAGCAACCAGAGAGCCTCTTAACATTCTAAATGAAGTAAATATCATGAAACAATGAATCAAAAATAAAAAATAAAAAATAAATAGGATAAAATGACCGTTTTGCCCATAATACAGCAAAAAGTCTTAAAAACTTAAATTTTGACACATGGATACCCTAAACCAAGGATTTAAGTAAAATTAAGTAGCAAAGGATAAAATAACATAAAAATTTCAAAAATGTCCCTCAGTGGCCGACCCCCTTGAGAAGAGTGCCAAAAAGTGACTTTTTGCTTTCTTTTTAATTTTAAATGATAAGAAAGGTATTAAATTAAGCATTATGATGATCCAATACTTGTTGAACAAGAAAAATACATAATAATATAGTTTTATAGGTCAATAAAAGCAAATAAATCATTATTGAATTTCATACACATCAAAATAAGTCAAAAAGTCCTATATTGTCAAAATAGCTTAATTTGACTTAGAAACTACATCTATTTAATCAATTATTATAAAAACTATGATAATACATGGAAATACTATATATTTCATAAACATATTAAAATAATAAGTCTCAGTAGAAAAAGATATCAAAAAAATACATCAAATTAACTTTTAATGCATTTTCTTGCACAATAGGGGCACGAAAACCAAAAAAAATCCCTTAATTGATGGGGGATCAGATTTTTGTCCACCCAAACAGACCCTAGCTGTATTTCAGCTTCCCCAAATCTGATTTTGTCCCCTCAAAGCTTGAACTAATTAATGAGCCATGTGAAGAAAGAAGAAAAAAGACTAAAATGAAATGATTTTTGTCCCCTCCATGTTCACTAGCCCTTCCCTATATAAACTAAGCCCAAACACCTTCTTGCCCCTTAATATTTTGGTGGAGAGAGAGGGAGAAAGATCAGGTTTTGAGTGTTCTTGAGGGTCCATGGGAATTTGAGAGAAGAAGAAGAAGAAGAAGAAGAAGAAGAAGAAAAAAGGGATCCAAGGAAGGGGTCTTTGGAAACCATAGTTTCAAAAACCAAGTCCTATTAGTTTTCCACCATCTTTTGATCTCCCAAGCATGTAAGTAAAATCTCTAAATCTTGTGTCTAATATCCCTCAAAATATCCCCCAACACATCCCTTCAAACACTCTAAAAATCAAGAACCAAAATCAAACCGAAAATGCGTCGTAATAGCAAATTATGGGTTATTTTGTTTATGAATGACATGATATGTTGTATATTGTTATATTTGAGTTTAATGACTTCTGAGTATTCTGGAGTCTTGATATTAAAGTCTAAAACACAAGCATGTAAAGAAATAGAACAAAAACTTGACATGACATAAGTAGAAGACTTGAACCCTAAGAGGCTTAATTTTTTAGAACTTTGATGTTTTTTTCCTGAGATTTGAAATGCCATAACTCAATGTAAAAAATTGATCTAAGCATTTTATTTATGTCCAGATTTATATTTTTGTGTTATCTTTCATCCAAAATTGGTTTCAACTCATTTGCATAACTAGAACTCGAGATATTGCAATTTTACCAAAGTATGTTGTTTTCCGACCAGTCAACACTACCGACTTGGAAACCCTAGCTTAAAGTGAGATCTGAACTTTGGTTAAAGCATGAAAGTTGTAGAAAACATTTATATCTATCTACCCACCAAATAATAGAGCAAAATATTGAGTTTTGATAGGTCAAGACCCCTTTGAAAGTCTCTGTTGAGTTTCAGCCCCCAAGAAACTTTCTGTTACATATTTTTATATAGCTTAATACCCCTATTTTTAGTGATCTATTCCAAATGTGGTCTACATGAATATTGTAGCTAACATATTGAACTACTTTTTACCAAAAAATTAGACCTTAAAGCCTCGATATGAAACCCTAAAACAGTTTCAAACCCTCTGTCTAAAACCGGCTCTATTGAGTTTTGGCAGCTGACAGAACCTATTTTTTAAAATGGCCAAAAAGTCTAACTTGTTTCAAACAACTATCCTTAGCTCTAAACATGAAACTTGTAGGGAACATGTTAAAATAGAACATTAAAAAATGGTCTCATTTGGCCTTGAAATGATACCCCAAAATCGAGACCAACATAAGCATAATTTTGGTAAAATCTTGAGAAAAGTGCTGAACCGTTTTTACTTATGATGTTTTGTTCACTCCTTTGCCTTAGGTTTTGGCTTTAGTGTTAAATATGAGAGTTTTAGAAAATATTTTTATCTAAATGGTGTATAAAAAGTATAACTTGATTCTAAATCTAGATACTCCCAAACCTTGTTGACCCTTTTAATTTACTACTTGACTTTTGGCCTTAAAATTTATTAACTGTATGTTTGAGTACCTATCACTATGAGACCCAAGTTTTTATGTAATTTTTGATTTGAAATAATTGATTAGTATTTTTAAGTGAATATATGATGATTTAAAACTCATGCGATCATGTTGAATCATATCTTGTGAATTATAGCTTGTGCTTCACATACTTGTACTTTATGCTTCGCGCGTTATACCATGAATCTTGCCATGCTAGTTGTTGCCAAGCTATAGATGATTGTATTTGAGATCCATATCATACATTATTGACATTGTCACTTGCATCTTGACATATTGGAGTCCATCTGTGCAAACCGTTGTTGGGATGGGCTGTGTTGAGATTGTCGTTCTTGCTTCTAAGTCTATGGCGTCCCTGGTTGCCATTTTCATAAATGTTTTGGGATATATTCCCCTTGTACACCTTGAGTACGTCCCCGGTGTTTGAAATGGTTTATCATGAATACTGTTAGGCACCATGGGTTTCGTCACTAGCACTTTGGTTTTGATGTCTCTTTGATTCCGTCGCACCTTGAGTTATGATACGGGCAAATTGGATAATTTCGGAGAGAGCCTAATTTGGTGGACCCAATCCCACTGTAGTGGTAAATTCGGAGAGAGCACAATTATGGCGGACCTAAACCCCATTGCCACAATGTTTCGTAGGGTAAAGTCGGAGAGAGGCTAATTCGGCGGACCTAATCCCACTACGGTGGTAATTTCGGAGAGAGCTCAATTATGGCGGTCCTAAATCCCTCATCTTGGTACTTTGTATAATGTAAAATGTCTCTTGAATTCTCTTAAACTTTGGGTTGACGCTAAATGAACACCCTAGTTCTTAAGGTGGGGATTGTTGGCCCGGATAAGGGTGGCTAATAAATTGGTTGGCCTGCCCCCACGCCATTGCCATTGAGTAAAATAGCTGTGGTATGATGTCTGATGACGCATTTACTATTCGCAGGATAGGTTTGGTGATCAAAGCCCCATCAAGTCTACTCTGGTGATTCTCGGCGTGAAATTCCTGTTATAATCTGGGTGCATGTTGGGTTGGGCATCTGTATTTCATACACGGCATTTCATATACGCATTCTTAATTGACTTATCTGCTATCTTGACATAAATTTGTCTGTCTCCTTAACTATAAACTATACTGGGTGTTATATGGTATGTGTTGTGGTGAATTTTGTGCTGTGAGATTAGTTAGAAGGTTGGAGTGTTTTGCTTCTGGGCCTTGACTCATGGCATTTGTGCCACAAGTGAGGAGGAGTTCTTGGAGGAAGTCATCCCAGAGGGAGAAGAAAAATTTGAAGAATAAGGTGAGTTCCAAGAACACGTGGATCCTGCTGATGCATTCTGAGGAGTCGAGACCTCTGTTTTTGTTCTTATATTCAGTTTTTCCCGTGCTTAGTGTAAATTTTGAAATTTCTTGGTGAAACTATAATAGTTAAATACTTTTAAATGGTTCAGAACTCTTTTATGATGTAATAACTAACATACGTAAATATGAATGAGTGGCTAGAATATTCTTTTATTTATATTTATGTATGTCCCGACGTGCCCAGATGACGGGGCGTCACAGTTGGTATCAGAGCTTAGGTTTAGTGAACCTTCAGGTATTGGGTTATGGGAAACCATGCGTTCAATCGCGTTGGATCTCTATAGGGGGCATTGTATTAATTATTATTATCATCAATACATTATAAGGACTAAAATCTAATGCATCTAAGTTCTTTAGCGAGTCGCGTAAGAATAATACCTATTTTAGGAACAGCAAGGAATATACACGCAAAAGATAAGTAAGGGCATCGAGATCGAAGATTGGAGATTCATGCAACGAGTTATCTTCTTTTAAGGGGGGTAGATAGGAGTACACAATAGGAGAAGTTTTAGATATCACCTCGAGAGACACCGTTAGAACCCTGCGACTTCATCCTTATAAGCCCTGATGCCAAGTTCTTTTGTATGTCCTTCCATCTTATATCATCAGTCCTCAATGGTACCGTCAAGTGTCGTTCATCGGTAACTCTTATGCACCCAAGTCTTGTTGATAATCCTATTAGATATTCAATCCTAGAAAGTACCTTTATCCTCAAGGTTTCGTGCCTCGATAATGACTGATATTCACATTTGATTCTCCTCCGATTCAAGTTGTCATCCTTGAACTAACTCTTTTCATGTAGAACTCGATGTCAATTCTTTATTAAGTACCAATTCCAAACATTCGACATTGATAAAATTTTCTGACATCATTCATTTCTCTCGATCCTGAAACCACAATCTATTGCAGTGATTTTGTGAATTCTTCGTACACTCTCGAAATCCCAACCTGGGAAGTTGACTTGGATGCTTAAATTGAAGTACGTTAGGCCGACGTAACTTCAGGAAAAATATCTAGTTTGGCTGCCCCTTTTGCTTAAACATCTCTTTTATCATAATTCAATTAGTTCCGAAGACATTTGTTTAAGTATTATTCACTATCCTCCTCTTGTTTCCCCTACATTTCAACCCCAAGTGACAACTCAATTTGTGTCAACAGTGACTGCCTTAACCATGACCATTTGACCTCATCCAACCTTTCATTTGAACCATCTGGGAATCTTCCCTTGAATCTCAGTTAAAGACCTGTTCACCTTCCTTAAGTCATTTTAACCCACAATCACATTTCGTGTAATCTAGTACATCATTGGAAATCCTTGGCTAAAATGTTTTGCCGCTCACCACCCCAGGTCGCGTCTCCTAAGACCTAGATTGATGAGAAACGATAGCTATTAGAGTTTAACGCTCTCACGAGGAACTCGGATCATGCACATCCTCAGAAGAAGCACCTGGCGCATCATCAAGCCGTAAAGCAGATCTCTACCTAGAACGTGTTTTAAAGATTAATAACATCGACTACAAGAACTGATAAGTAGGAGCTCGTGCAACATCACTAACGAAGACCTATACGAAGGTTCCTACCACCATCACTGATAAAGCTCGCATGGGACCTGCAAGAGTGTGGCACGTGGGACTACAATGGAAATGATATGGAACTTGGAAGTCGTGGGGCTACGCGATCAAAGTCCTGATTTTATCCACACCTATTCTAGTTGGGCCCCTATGTGTTATGTATCTCACTCTTTGCAATCGTTCTAAGAAAAAAAACTTGTATTCTCAACCGATTATGTTCTCAAACTTGAATGTTATGAAATACAAATGAATAATTCTTAAATTTACTTCAGATGATCCCAAAACAAAAAGAAATAATCAAGAACTAAAATAATTCTCAAACTATAACACTCTTTTATTTTTAAGATGGCTAGTAGACGACCAAATCAGCGACAAGCTAACGAACCCATGGATAACGAAGTGCCAAGACTAACCCAAGTGTTGCGAGAAATGGCCACTAGCATCAACCGTCCTATAGTACGTGACCGAGCGTGGTTCTTATCTGAGATGGGTAGACAGCAAGCCCCGACATTCAGAGGAGGAGCAGAACCAATGAAAGCAGAAGAATGGCTGAGGGCGGTTAAGAAGTTGTTTAATTCTATGAGAGTCGAGGACGAACCAGACCGCGTAGCCTTGGCAGCACACCTATTGGAAGGAGAAGCGGATCATTGGTGGTTTTTAATCAACAACACACAAGACGTAGCAGCTCTGACGTGGGACCAGTTTGAAGGACTATTTTTGGAAAAGTATTTCCCAGCCCTCATTCGTCAAGGACAAGTTCGTGAGTTCCTTAGTCTTAAACAAGGCTCAATGACAGTAATGCAGTACGTGAATCGCTTTGAGGAGTTAAGTTGCTTTGCTGCAACCCTAGTACCGAATGAAGAATCTAAGGCACGAAAGATTGAATGTGGCCTTAAGCCATCTGTTCGAACGAGGGTGATTTGCCTGCACCTCCCTACATACACTCAAGTAGTTCGGGCCGCCTTACTCGCCGAAAATTATTTGGCCGACTCAAGGGAGATTTGGAACCAAAGGAAGGGAAGCATCAGCTTTGGAGGACCTGTAAGAAGCAACCAAGTGTTTGTCCCTAAGAAGCTGTACTCACAAACTAACTGGAAAGAACAACAAGGTGGACAACAAATGGACCCAATAATCTGTTTCAATTGTAATGAATTCGGACATAAAAAGTTTGAATGCCTGCTACCAAGGGAAAGAAACTATAATATTCGTCGACGAAAGCGAGACTACGAATATGAAGAAAATCAACTTCAACAAGAAACAAGTGGCTTGGGAAGGAGGACGCAGTTTGACCAACAAGGGAATCAATGAACGTGATGAAATAAGAAAGTCAACCTAAAGACTAGAAGGCACAATGTTAGTAAATCATCCTTAACCTTCCATACGATTAAGATTCTGCACAACGTGTTACAGCTAGTACACAGACACAGGTAATGCCTCGTCGTAGTGGGAGAGTTGTTCATCAACCTGATCAGTATATGTTCTTGGAAGAGTCTTTTGACAGGATTCCGGTAGAACTGGATACCGAACCCTGTAACTACAGTAAAGCAGTTCAAGACAAAGATGCAGATCTTTGGTAAAAGGCTATGAATTCAGAGATAGAATCTATGCATTCCAATCAAGTTTAGAAACTTGTAGAATCACCCGAACGAAAAAACCCATTGGATGCAAGTGGATCTACAAGAGGAAGAGAGGAGTAGACGGGAAGGTTGAAACCGTCAAAGCTAAGTTTGTTGCAAAAGGGTTCACTCAGAAAGAAGGGATCGATTATGAGAAAACTTTTTCGCCGGTAGCCATGCTTAAGTATATCCGGATTCTCTTATCCATTGCTGCTCATTTTAATTACAAAATTTAGCAAATGGATGTCAAGAGAGCTTTTCGTAATGGAAGTCCTGACGAGTGTATCTATATGGTACAACCAAACGGATTAATTGCAAAGGGCCAGGTGCATATGATGTGCAAGCTTAAGAGATCCATTTATGGACTCAAGCAGTCATCAAGTTCTTGGAATACTCAGTTCGATCAAGCCATAAAGTTTTATGATTTTGATCAAAGTCCAGATGAGTCATGTGTGCACAAAAAGTAAGACAGAAGCGTGGTGATCTTTTTAGTACTTTATGTAGATGATATCTTGCTCATCAGAAACGATGTGGGGGCATTATCTATGGTAAGAGTATGGTTATCTGGGCAGTTCGATATGAAGGACTTGGGAGAAGCCAGTCACATCCTTGGGATCAAGCTTATGCGAGATCGAAAACAAAAGATGTTGGGCTTATCACAAGCAAAGTATATCGATGATATCCTTACTCGTTTTAGCATGCAGGATTCTAAGAAAGGGTTTCTCCCTTTCAGGCATGGAATCACTCTATCCAAGGATCAGTGTCCTGAGACACCTGATGAGATAAAGAAGATGATGGCAGTTTTTTATGCTTCGGCAGTAGGAAGGCTAATATATATTATGCTTTGCACTAGACCCCATATTTGCTTTGCCGTTGGCATGGTTTGTAGATATCACTCTAACCCAGGGCAGAAGCATTGGACTACGGTAAATAATATAATTAAGTACCTGAAAAAGATTAAGAATTATATGTTGGTTTACTAAGCAGACAGTCTAGTACCTTTAGGGTAAACGGACTCAGATTTTCAGTCATACAAAGATTCTCGAAAGTTTACCTCAGGATATGTGTTTACCTTAAGAGGTGAAGTTATTAATAGGAGGAGTATCAAGCAGTCATACATTCCTTATTTCACCATGGAGGCCGAGTACGTGGCAGCTTCTAAAGTAGCCAAGAAGGCCGTTTGGCTCAAGAACTTCCTATTGGATCTAGACATGGTCCCTTCAGTTCAGTTAACTATTACACTTTATTGTGATAATAGCGGAGTGGTTGCAAACTCGCAGGAACCAAGAGTCCACAAAAAAAGAAAGCCCATTGAGCGTGAGTATCACCTGGTACGAGAAATTGTACAAAAGGGTGATGTTGTTGTGACCAAGATTGTATCAGAAAACAACCTTGCAGATCCTTTTACAAAGAGCTTACCGGCTAAGACTTTTGATAGTTATGCAGAAGGCATGGGAGTCAGATGTATGGCAGCATGGTTTTAAAAATAAGTGGAAGATTGTTAGGGTTGTATACTGTAAACTATGTTTTTAGTATTTAATTTTATTTTAATAAAATTAATTTTTTCATTTTATTATAATCTTAATGAGCAATGTATACAATATCATTTTTTAATATTATGCATGAATATCCTTTATTCTGTACAGTATTTAATCTGGTGTGTAGAGTATGGCTTGCACACAGAAGACTAAATTTTAGATTCTTACAGAATATAAGTTTTTGTTCACAGTTTAGATGGAATGGGCATACCATCGGTACGACTATAACACAAAGTTTCAGTAGCCCTGTCTTGGTTATAGAAAATAGATAATAGCGTCGTTTATTGTTCCGACTCTTTGTACTAGTACACTTTATGTGTATCGAACGGGACACATTAGGGTACTTATGTTTCTGCTGATTATATAAGTTAATTTACACCCCAAGATTATTATAAGAGTGCTTGTGACGCTCCGTCCTCCGGGCACGTCGGGACATACATAAATATAAATAAAAAAATATTCTAGCTATTCATCCGTATTTACATGCATTTGTTATTACATCATAAAGGAGTTTTGAACCATTCAAAAGTACTTAGCTATTACAGTTTCACTAAGAAATTTCAAAAATTACACTAAACGCGGGAAAACTAAATATAAGAACAAAAGCAGAGGTCTCGACTCATCAGAATGCATCAGCAAGATTCACGTGCTCTTGGAACTCACCTTGTCCTTCAAACTCTACTTCTTCCTTTGGGATGACTTCCTCCAAGAACTCCTCCTCACCTGTGGCACGAATGCCATGAGTCAATACCCAAACGCAAAACACTCTAACCTTCTAACTATTCTCACAGCACAAAATTTACTTCAATGCATACCATATAACACCCAGTACAGTTTATAGTTAAGGAGAAAGACAAATTTATGACAGGATAGTAGATAAGCCAATAAACATGTGTATATGAGATGCCGTGGATGTAATGCAGATGCCTTACCCAACATATATCCAGAGTCATAATAGGAATTCCACGTCGGGAATTACCAGAGTAGACTTTTACGGGTATTTGATCACCAAAGCCATCATCGCACTTCGTTGTGAATAGTAAACGCACGCCTTGGATTCATGCCTCAATAGTTTTACTTAATGGCAACGGCGTGGGCTCCGTAAATGGTCTGTCCCACCTTAAGATTTGTGATATCTCTGCCGGTGTTAACCCAAAATCGAAGTGATAATTAAGAAAATTCAAGAGACACTTCACATTATACAAAGTACCAAGATGAGAGATTTAGGACCGCCATAATTGGGCTCTTCTCTGTAGTTACCACCGTAGTGGGATTAGGCTAGTCGAATTAGGCTCTTCTCCGAAATTACCCTTCAACACATCGCGACAATGGGGTTTAGGTCCGCTATAATTGGGCTATTCTCCAAAATTACCACCGCAGTGGGATTAGGTCTGCCGAATTAGGCTCTTCTCCGAAATTACCCAATTTTCCCATGTTGACACCACTTCCATAATATAACCATAACTCAAGAAGAAAAAGAATCAAAGAGGCATCAAAACCAAAGTGCTAGCGACGAACCCATGGTGCCTAACAATATTCATAGTAAACTATTTCAAACACCGGGCTCACGCCCAAGGTGTATAAATCAATTTTGTAACACCGAGGACACACCCAGGGTGCACAAGGAGAATTCATCCCAAAATATTTTCAAAAATGGCAACCAGGGACGCCCTAGACTTAGAATCAAGAACGACAATCTCAATACAGCCCATCCCAACAACGATTAGCACAGATGGACTCCAATATGCTAGGATGCAAGTGACAATGTTTATAATGTTAACCATTGATCTCAAGTGTAACAATTTATAGCATGGCATCAACATGGCAAGATTCATGGTACAACGCGCAAGGGATAAGGTACAAGTATATAAAGCACAAGTTATAATTCTCATGATATGATTCAAACATGATAGCATGAGTTTTAAATCATCATACATTCACTTAAAACACTAATTAACTAATTCAAACTAGTCACCATATAAAACTATGGTATCATAGCAAAGGGTACTTAATTCACACTTAGCGACTTTTAAGACCAAAATTAAGTATTCAATTAAAAGGGGCGACAGGATTTTGGGGCATCTAGGCTTGGAATCAAATTATTATTTTTAAACACCGTTTAGATAAAAATATTTTTTACAACTCTCATATTTAACACCAAGGCCAAAACCTAAGGAAAAATGGTGAACAAAACATCCAATGTAAAAACAGTTCAGCACTTTTCTCAAGATTTTACCAAAAATATTCTTCTGTTGGTCTTGACTTTGGGGTATCAAATCAAGTCCAAATGAGCTCATTTTGGAGTATGTTCTAGTTCAACATGTCCCCTACAAGTTTTATACTTAGTACTAAGGGTAGTTGTTTGGAACAAGTTAGACATTTTGGCTATTTTAGAAAATAGGTTCTGTCAGCCGCCAAAAACTCAGCATAGCCGATTTTGGACAGAGGGTTTGAAACTGTTTTTGGGTATCATTCCGAGGCTTTAAGGTCTAATTTTTAGACCTAAAGTAGTTAAATATGTTAGATACAATGTTTATGTAGACCACTTTTGGAATAGGTCACTAAAAATAGGGGTTTGGGCTATATAGAAATATGTGATAGAAGTGTCCCTTGAGATCTGAAACTCAATAGATACTTTCAAAGGCATTTTGACCTATCCAAACATAATATTTTGTGCTCCTTTTTGGTGGGTAGATAGATATCCATGTTATCTACAACTTTCATGTTTTAACCAAAGTTCGTATCTCACTTTAAACTAGGGTTTTCAAGTCGCTAGTGTTGACTGTTCGAAAAATAACACATTTTGGTAAAATTGCAATATCTCGACTTCTACTTATGCAATTTAGTTGAAACAAACTTTGAATGAACAATAACACAACAATATAAGTCTGGACATAAAGAACATGGTTAGATCAATTTTCTACATTGATTTATGGCGTTCCAAGGTTCAAGGCAGAAACATCTATGTTCTCAAAAATCAAGTCTCTTAGGGTCCAAGTCTTCTACTTATGTCATGAAAAGTTTTTGTTCCATTTCTTTGCGTGCTTATGTTTTAGACATTAATATCAAGACTCTATCACACTTAGAAGTCATCAAACTCAAGGATAACAACATATAGTAACATCTCATATCATCCATAAACATAACAACCCGAAATTTCCAACTACGACGCCTTTTCGGTTCTCGATTCTTAAAGTGTTTAAAGGGATGTGTTGGGGAAAATTTTGAGGGATATTAGACATAAGGTTTAGAGGTTTTACTTACTTATTTGAGAGCTCAAAGGAGGGTGGAGGATGGATTTGGAGTTAGTTTTCGAAAATCTCCTTGATTCCTTCTTTTTTTCTTCTTTTTTCTCCCTCAAACTGACATGAACACTCATGGGCAAGAGGTCTTGTTTCCCTCCCTATTTTGCACGAAAATATCAAGTGGACAAGAGGGTGTTTGGCTTGGTTTATATAGGCAAGGGCTAGGGGACACAAAGGGGACAAAATGTACCTTAAAAGAGACTTTTTTCTTCTTTTTAATAAATGAGACTTGAGTTGATTTGAGATGTATTCACTTTAGGGGGCTAAATATCAGATATGGGGAAGATAAATGTAGCTAGGGGTCATTTTGGGGGACAAAAATCTGATTCTCCATCAATCAAGGGGCTTTTATTGGTTTTCGTGCCCTTATTGTGCAAGAAAATGCATTAAAAGTTAATTTTATGTATCTTTTTGGTGTTTTTCCTATTGATATCTTTTATTTTAGTATGTTTATGATAAATATAGTATTCTCATGTATTATCAAAGTTTTCATCGCAATTGATTAAATAGATGTAGTCTTTTAAGTCAAATTAAGCAATTTTGGCAATAAGTAATTTTTTGACTTATTTTGTTGTATATGAACTTTAGTAATGATTTGTTTTCTTTTTTAACTTATAACACCATATTATTATATATAGTACTTGTTCAACAAGTATTGGATCATCATAATGCTTGATTTAATACCTTTCTCATCATTTTAATCTAGAAAGAAAGAAAAAAGCTACTTTTTGGCACTCTTCCCAAGGTGATCAGAAAATAAGGGGTAATTTTGTTATTTTTTGATGTTATTTTGTTATTTTCTACTTAATTTTACTTAAATCCTTGATTTAGGGTATCCATGTGTCAAAATTTAGATTTTTAAAACTTTTTGTTGTACTAGGGATAAAATGGTTATTTTACCCTACTTATGAGGATTTTTGATTTCTAATTTATTATTTCATGATATTTACTTCATTTAGAATGTTGGGAGACTCTCCGAGCGTTAAGATTTTATTGCCTGAGTTTTGGAGCTTTTTAGGGTTTCTGGGCTGAACTTAGGGTTTTCGAGTGGAGTTAGGGTTTTGAACTTCTTCCGTACTTTATGTCCTTGTGAACTATCCTCACTAAGACTAGGGTCCGAGCAAGATTGTTACAGTGCTTATACTCTTAATCTTGAAATAATTATTGATTTGCGTATATTTAATATTCGTTGTTTTGATTCATTAGAGAGTGCGATTTTATATGGGTCTATATTCTCGATGAGTTGGAAAGCGGTATTATTTATATAGTAAATATTAATTATTGATGAAATTCACATCTCGAATGATTGGGATTGACGATACCCCCTTAAGGAAGCTTATAAGTTTTGACTGGGTCAAACCCTGCAAATGAATTTAATTATCTAGCAGCCAAATAAGTTAAGTGGAAGGGTTTGAAGAATTTTAAATATGTCAATTAAATTAATTGTCAGTAATTAAATTTAATTGGCGAATATTGGGAATCTTAACGTGGGGAGATAAGTTAAGCATTTAATAACATGAGCCCAATGCAAGATGGTCTTGAGATTATGGCTTAGAGTACAGTTACAGTTCTTTAGTGGTGTGAACTATAATTTGGTATTTTATGAAAATTGCAGAAACCACTACAAGATTTTTATAATTATAGATACCGCTGTGAGGTTTGCATAATTACAAAAATTGCTGGATACATATCTAGGTTACACTAGAAGTTTTGGTTATAATTCATAACTTGTCTTCAAGACTAAAGCTGACCAGGTTCTGCCGGTACGAATTCTTGAAGAATCATAACTCACACTACGTTCGGGAATTACATAAGGGAATACAGTAGAAAGTTTAACGGATTCTTCAACTCGGAATCAAAAATCGTAGTTGGAGAATTTATCAAAAATGTATTCTTATAAATTAACTGTGGTGGTACGAGTTTTTATTTTGATCGTTTGATATCAAAAGTTTTATCCGGGCCCTGTTTCGGCGATTACCCGTCCTGTTATCTTTTATCAAAAAATTATTTATAAAAACAATTATCTTGGCAGTTTTGCCTCCAACAACTAGTATCAGAGCCATTTTATTTTTTGTTAACGGTTTATCGAGGGGCAGGGAAGATTTAGAACTATGCTAACTTTTTTTTGTAGGCATTCTAATCCCAGTTTTATGATCATCTTTTTATTCATGTTTAATCGAATGGTTTGGATGATGATTATATTTGTTTTAATCACGAAAGTTGATTGTGATAATTTAAGGTTTTTTAGATCGAATGTGAGCCTACAGAATAAAAGTTTTTGATCTAATAGAAATTATATGTTTTTAAATATTATTTTAGAATATATAAGAATATGTTGAATATCCAAGAACACGAAAAACAGGTGGTGGCACCAGCTGTGGTTTCGGGATTTTCGGGCCATGAATCGCGGTGATTTTTTCAACAGTTTTAAAATATATTTTTTTGGGTGAGTTTTTGCAGGATTTGTGCATTAAAAACAGCAGTAAAATAAGTTTAAAAACTGATGTAAAATTCAACAAAAAATAGCCACCACCAGCGACTTTGGCCGCGGCGGTTTGGGGCCAGTTTTGTTGATTTTTTTAGGAGATTTTTTAGACTATTTTTTTAGCAATATTTTAGGCATAAAATAGCCGTAAACATACCTTGAAATACTATCCAGAAATCATTAAAAAAAATCAGGCCAAAACAGGTGGCAAAAGTGCAGAAAACAGGCGGCAGTTTTCAGCTACGGTGCAGGCTGTTCGGGGCTATTTTCAGAGCTTTTTTGGGAGTATTTTTTAGGCGGCAAAGTATCATGTTGCTGGATATCGGTACTATTTTTCAAAAAAATAGGACCCAAAACCACCACGAAAAAAGCCCAAACAGGTGGCTGAAGCAGGGGGCGACACAGCAGGGGGGCAATAGTTGGTTAGAGGCTATTTCGGGGCTATTTTTTGGGCTATTTTTGTTACATTTTTTTGTCAAAAAATAGTATATTTCGAGATCTATTTTTCAAAAAAAAATGGTATCGAAAACAGAGCTCGGGAGTGGCGACAAAAGCCGCCTGAAGGTGGCGGCATGGGTGGCGCCGGCAATGGCTCGTGGCCGGCGGTGGTGGTGGCTGGTCCGGACTCTGTTGGATTTTGTTTTCTGATATGTTTTGATCTTGATATGATATATTTGTATATCACAGTGTATCAGAGAATCTTAATGCAATCGGGATATAGGAAGTGACTCGAAAAATGATTATTACAGCTTATCTTCAACAGGAGACTGAAACTCTTCAGAGTTTTGAATTGATCATAAAATCGAGATAAATACATATCTTGCATTTATATTTTATAAACTGCGTGGATGATGTATATATTTTATTCTGTTAATTTATTTAATTCAAAAATTTTGATTTTAATTAAATATTTTGTAAAAAAAATCAAATAAAGTTTTTTAAATTAAATGAAAAAATTTTAGATATTTTATTTTTAAAAAAATATTACGTTTAAGACAATTTTTTATAAAATCAGATATCTTGAAAAAATATAAAAATTAATTCTGAATTTTGAATTAATTAAATAAAAAATATTTAATCTAAATAAATTATTATTTTTCAAAAAATGTGTAACTAAAATAAAATAATTGAATGCCTTTAACCACTACCTTAGCTAAAAAGTTACATAAAAAATTGTGCATTTATCGATTTTTATTTGTTACCCATTAAAATACGAAAAGATGATTTAACAAACTGAAACATTTGAAATCGTGTACACGGAAAGATATTTGATTAGTTTAAATCATGTGGTTTTCGAAATTAATAAATTTATTTTAATTAAACAAATTTGTTTAACCCTCAAAAATATTTTTTTAAAATCTAAGTGGGAGAGAGAATTTATTCACAGATAAATCCTGCGGTCTCCATCACCAGCTTGTAGGTGATGCAATTAAATCTGCGTGTTGGCAATAAGGCCTTTCTTCCCATCGAACAGATTAATTGTTGTATTGCCAGTACAAACTTTCTTTTGGAATAATTTTAGATAATTGTTAGTGTGAATCACTTCTCCATATGAGGAGTTCATTGCGAAACGATTGATTTGGAATTAGGTGATGGTTAACACTTAGCTGTATATAATAGTATCCACTCCATCTGAGTCACTGTTATTATCTACTGGACCGAAACTATATCAGCTATTTAATTTTACTTGGTTTGGTCAGTTGTCTAAATAATAAAATTAAAAAAAATTGACATGTCTAAACAAATGATGGATAGTAGACGTCCTTTCATCTAGACACGATGTTCATAGGCGACCAAGCTGCTAGAAAATTTTTTTTAAAATAGTAGAGGGAACCAAATTAAAATAAATTCAAAGATTTGCTCATCATAATTAACGGTTATTTTAATTATATGATTATCATGAATAAAAATGGTTTTCAATCCACTCGTTTCAATACTTAAAAAAAATAAACTTATGGGACCAAACTATATTGATTGGAAAAAAAATTTAGATATTGTATTAACTGCTGAAGATTATAAGTTCGTATTAATTGAAATTTGTCCACTAGTACCTGATATGAGTGCGATCAAACAGGAATCCCAAGGCCATCAGAAGTAGCAAAAAACTTATCAGATGGCTCGCTATTACATTTTGGCTTCCATGTCAAATATTTTCCAGCATCAGTATTAGTCTATACCCAATGCCTATGACAAGATTATGAACCTCAAAAAAATATTTGGGAATCAAAATCATGCTGCTAAGCAGGTAGCCATGAAGTATCTTATGAATGCAAACATGGCTGAAGGCACCCCAGTTAGGGATCATGTTCTGAAAATGATCAGTCATCTGAATGAACAGGAGATCCTAGGAGTTAAAATTGACGAAAAAACCTAAGTTGATATTATACTCCAGTCACTGCCTAAAAGTTTTAAGCAATTTTACCTGAATTATACCATGAATAAGCTCAGCTTTTCATTGGCAAAATTTCTTAAGAAACTTCAAGCAGTCGAGGGTGTTCTTAGGAAGCCAGATTCTGTGTATATGGCTTAAAAAGGTTCTTCTCTAAGCCAAAAGGTAAGAAGAAGAAAATCGTACCAACATAGGGAGGCACAGGTTTAAAAGCAGTTAAAGGACTAAAAGTTGGTGTGAAGAAGCCGAGAGGCAAGTGCTATCATTGTAACCAGTTTGGGCATTGGAAAAACCAGTGTCCGATTTTTCTCAGTAAGCAGAAAAAAGCAAATAATTTATGGTCACTAGTAGTTGAAACAAGTTTAGCGGTGTTATCTGCCGGTGGTGTGTAGATACGGGAGCTACTAATCATGTCTGCAATTCTTTGTTGGCATTCTAGGAAACAGGCAACTTAGTGATGGAAAAATATACTTACATGTGAGCAATAATATAAGGGTGACAACAGTTGCAGTAGGAGATGTCACTCTCAGCTTTAGTAGAGATAGGATATTATTTCTAAAAAATTATCTTTATGTACCTTCGATTAGAAGAAATTTAATTTCGATTTCTAGTTTAATAAAAAAAAATATTCTGTTCATTTTGATGACACTGTGGTTGTGAAGAAAAATAAATATTTGGGTAAATTAAGTGACATGTCCTGAGATTTACTAAAACATCAATCACCACCCATGTGATTTTTGAAATGTCACTAATCTCCCATCTGATTTAGTTTTTGTTTTAAATTAGTCAAACCGTTAAATTTTTGCTCAGCTGTGCCTTGTTTGGCACATTTTTTGAATAAATTTTTATAATCCAATCCGTTCATTACGTAAAGCTCGTCGTGCTTGTTTAACATATAAAAATTCAGATTCATCTGATATCTGTAACTTAGTGATTGAATAAGATCTCCTAATATATAAATAAATAAATAAAAATTATAATTTTAAAAAATATCGTTAAACAAATGTTACTCAATCACTTAGCTACAGGTATCAGATGAGTTTAAAATTTTACAAATTTTGCAAACTCGACGAGTTCTACGTAATGAACGGATTAGATCATAAAAATTTGTTCAAAAAACACACCAAACAAGGTGCAGCAGAGCGAAATTTAACAGTTAATTTAATTTGATACAAAAACTAAATCAGATGGGAGGTTAGTGACATTTTAAAAATTACAGTAATAGTGATTGATGTTTCAGTGAACCTCAATGAAGGTCAGTGTAATTTAACCTAAATATTTTATTTGTTCTGGTACATTAATGGATAATTTGTACGTCGTATCTTCTATCTCTCATACACTACAACTAACTGAATTGAATAACACATCTAATTTACCATATAGGAGAAAGTTTCCTTCTTTAATGAACCAAACGTTTCTTTGGAATTTACGCTTTGGTCATATTAATCTAAAAAGGATAAATAAACTGATAAAAGATGGATCTTTGAGTTCATTGGAAGTGAATTCACTCTGATGTGTGTGGTTCTACGATAATCTTGGATAGAGGTGGCTTTGAGTATTTTGTCAGTTTCATTGATCACTACTCAATGTATGGATATATTTACCTGATGCACTGTAAGTTTGAATGCTTTGAGAAATTCAAAGAATTCAAGGCAAAAGCGGAGAAGCATCTGGATAAAAGTATCAAATCACTACGATCCGATCGTGGTGGAGAGTACCTCTTTGGAGAGTTTAAGGGCTACCTATCATCGGAAGGGATTATATCCCAGTTGACTGCACTGAGCACTCTGTAGCAGAATGGTGTAATAGAAAGGAAAAATAGAACTCTTATGAAGATGGTAAGGATCATGATGAGTTATTCAGATTTGCCCGATTCATTTTGGGGACTCGCTTTTAAGATAGCAGCATATATTCTGAACTTGTTACTTTCTAAGTCAGTACCTTCTACTCCAACAGAATTGTGGACCACGCGAAAGCCTAGTCTAAAACACATTCGGATTTAGGGGCATCCCGCACATGTGATGAAAGGGAACGCGAGTAAGTTAGAATCGAGGACAAAAGTCTGTTTCTTTATGGAGTATCCCAAGGGAATGAAGCGTGGTCTATTTTATAATCCTAAGGATCAAAAGGTCGTTATTAGCACCAATGCTAGATTCTTGGAAGAGAATTATATTATAGACCACAGGCCCAATAATAAAATTGTTCTAGAACAAATTAGAGAAAATACCAGTAGAACGGAAGAGGAACCACAAGTTACTAATATCCCATTGTCTCGTCGTAGTGGGAGGATTATCGGGATAGGTGCAAATCATGAACAAGGTGCTGATGTACAGGGTTTAGATTCTACACAACACGTTACTACTAGTACACAGACACAGGTAGTGCCTCGTCATAGTGGGAGGGTTGTTCATCAACCTAATTGGTATATGTTCTTGGGAGAGTCTTTTGACAAGATCTCTGCAGAACTAGATACCGAACCCTGTAACTACAGTGAAGCAGTTCAGGACAAAGATGCAGATCTTTAGCAAAAGGCTATGAATTCAGAGATAGAATCTATATATTCTAATCAGGTCTAGGAACTTGTAGAACCATCCGAATGGATAAAATCTATTGGATGCAAGTGGATCTACAAGAGGAATAGAGGAGCAAACGGGAAGGCTGAAACCTTCAAAGTTTGGCTTGTTGCAAATGGGTTCACGTAGTAAGAAGGGATCGGTTATGAGAAAAACTTCTCGTCGGTAGCCATGCTTAAGTCTATCCGAATTCTCTTATCCATTGTTGCTCATTTCGATTACGAAATTTGTTAAATAGATGTCAAGACAACTTTTCATAATGGAAGTCTTGATGAGTGTATCTATATGGTACAACTAGGCGGATTCATTACGAAGGGCCAGGAGCACATGTTGTACAAGTTTAAGAGATCCATTTATGGACTTAAGTAGTCATCAATATCATGGAATACTCGGTTTGATCAAGTCATAAAGTCTTATGATTTTGATCAGAGTCCAGATGAGTCTTGTGTGTACAAGAAGCGTAACGGAACCGTGGTGATTTTTCTAGTACTTTATGTAGATGATAACTTGCTCATCGAAAATGATACGGGGGCATTATCTACGGTAAAAGTATGGTTATCTAGACAGTTCGATATGAAGGACTTACGAGACGCTAGTCACATCCTTGGGATAAAGCTTGTGCGAAATCGAAAATAAATGATGTTTGGCTTATCACAAGCAAAATATATCGATGATATCCTTACTCGTTTTAGCATGCAGGATTCTATGAAAGGGTTTTTCCTTTTTAGGCATGGAATCACTCTATCCAAGGATTAGTGTCCTAAGATACCTGATGAGATAGAGAAGATGAAGGCGGTTCCTTATGCTTCGGTAGTCGGAAGCCTAATGTATGTTATGCTTTGCACTACACCCGACATCTTCTTTGCCGTTGGCATGATTAGAAGATATCAGTCTAACCCAGGGTAAGAGCATTGGACCGCGATAAAGAATATAATCAAGTACTTGAAAAGGACTAAGGATTATATGTTGGTTTACCAAGCAGACAATCTAATACCTTTAGGGTACACGAACTCAGATTTCTAGTCAGACAAAGATTCTCAAAAGTTTACCTCAGGATATGTGTTTACCTTAGGAGGTGGAGCTATTAGTTAGATGAGTATCAAATAGTCCTGCATTACTGATTCCACTATGGAGGCCGAGTACGTGGCAGCTTCTGAAGCAGCCAAGAAGGCCATTTGGCTCAGAAACTTCTTGTTGGATCTAGACGTGGTCCCTTCAGTTCATTTGGCTATTTTACTTTATTGTGATAATAGCAGTGCGGTTGTAAACTCACAAAAACTAAGAGTCCATAAAAAAAGAAAGCACACTGAGCATAAATATCACCTGATACGAAAAATTGTAAAGGGGGTGATGTTGTTGTGACCAATATTGCATCAGGAGATAAGCTTTTAGATCTTTTTACAAATAGCTTACCAGTTAACACTTTTGATAGTTATGTAGAGAGCTTGTGAGTCAGATGTATGGCAGCCTAGTTTTGAGAATAAGTGGGAGATTGTTATGATTGTATACTGTAAATCATGTTTTTAATATTTAATTTAATTTTAATAAAATTAATTTTTCTATTTTATTAGAATCTTAATAAGCAATGTGTACAATACCATTTTTTTAATATTATGCATGAATCTCATTTACTCTGTACAGTATTTAATCTAGTGTGTAGAGTACGACTTGCAAACAGAATACCAGATTTTAGGTTCTTGCAGAATATAAGTTTTTATTCACAATTTAGATGAAAATAAACATACCATCGGTACAACTGTAGCACAGAATTTAGTAGGCCTGTCTTGGTTACAAGAAACACATAATAGCGTCGTCTATTGTTCCGACTCTTTGTGATAGTACACTTTGTGTGTCTTGAACGGGACACATTAGGGTAATTAATTTTAACTGACTATATAAATTAATTTATACCCCAAGGTTATTATAAGAGTGCTTATACTCTTAATTCTGAAATAATTATTGATTTGTGTATATTTAATATTTCATATTTTAATTTATTAGATGATGCAATCTTATATGGGTCTATATTCTCGATGAGTTGGATAGCGGCGGTATTACTTATATGGTGAATATTAATTATTCACAGAATCCACATCTCGAATGATTGGGATTAACGATATCTCCTTATGAAAGCTTAAAAGTTTTGATCGAGCCAAATCTTGCAGGTGGATTTGATTATTCGGTGGTCAAATAAGTTAAGCGGAAGGGCTTAAGAAATTTTAAAGATGCCTATTAAATGAAATTGTCAGTAATTAAATTTAATTGACGGGTATCGAGAATCTTAACGTGGGGAGATAAGTTAAGCATGTAATATCAGGAGCTCAATGCAAGATGGTCTTGAGATTATGGCTTAGAGTGCAGTGACAGTTCTTTAGTGGTGTGAACTATAATTTAGTATTTTATAGAAATTGTAAAAACTGCTGCAAGATTTTCATAATTACAGATACCGCTGTGAGGTTTGCATAATTGTGAAAATCGCTGGATACGTATCTGGGTTACACTAAAAATTTTCATCATAATTACTCCACAGGTCTCTATTGTAGCCCTACAAATATGTGGGTAGGCTGAACCAAATTCATAACTTGTCTTCAAGACTGAAGTTGATCAGGTTCTGCCGGTACGAGTTCTTGAATGATCGTAACCCACACTATGTTCGGAAATCGCATAAGAGAATACAATAGAAGGTCTAACGGGAGTTTCAACTCGAAATAAAAAATCGTAGTTGGAGAATTAACTAAAAAGGTATTCTTATAAATTAACTATGGTGGCACGGGTTTTTATTTGGATTGTTCGACATCAAAAATTTTATTTAGAGCCCGTTTCGGTAATTGCCCGTCCAATTATTTTTTATCAAAAAATTATTTACAAAAATAATTATCTTTGCAGTTTTGTCTCTAACAGTAACCTCAATTCTCAATACAGATAGCAACATGATGGAATGAGAGCCACTCTCCACCAAGCACGAGTGATATGTGCTTAACCCGGGACTTAGCCCGAAATGTCTTTAAATGCTAAAACCCCCGCTTATCAGGAAACCTCCCTTTTGGGGATATATATAAAATCCATAATTGGATAACCTCCCCCTAACAGGATATAAAGGGCTAAAAACTCTCATAACTTAGCACTTTGGAATATATCATATATCATTGTCAAAAATTTATCTTTAAAACACACATGCTTCTTCAAAAAATATGGATAGCACATTTTTTAATATAAAAATTTCATGGCATTTGAAAACAAGGATTTCATGCTATCATTCCTCAAAAATTCACATGGTCCAAAACATGAATATTGAAACATTTTGAAGTATAGCTCATTGTTCAACATAATTACTAAGCACTCTCACCTTATTCAAACACGACAAAGATCAATTCCTCGCAAATAAGTCCTGATTCAAATCTCTGGAGGCAAAACCTCGGTGTCTAGCCACAAACAAAACTATACATAAACATGCTGTACCACCCTTTAATGTTTAAATGGTATAAGAATGATTTGAGTTTTTGAATGATTTTACGATTAAGGGTCATTGCTCTACTTCTCATAAAACTAAAGGACATTCATCCATTTACATGTCTCACCAATGTTTGAGTTCCAAATGGTCACTAATAAGAAAAAATTCCAAATTTTGCCTTCCTAAGAAAACTTGTCAAAATAGCCTTAAAACTCCAAATTTAAATTTTTTAAATTTGAAAATAGAGTTTGTAAAATTTGTTTGGAGGGTCAAATCAACTCCTTTTTTAATGTATTTTGAGCAGTAGTTAGATCTTGATGTCTACAGCATTTCTTATAAAGAACACATTTTAATTTAAATACTAAAATTATGAATTTTAGCCTTCACAAAAAGGTTAGATAGATTCAGTGAAAAAGTACTGATCAGAACCAGCAACTTGCAGAAGACTTTTGACCTATCAAGACTCAATAAAAAAGGGTTCATTTTTCGTGAAGGGACCAAAGTCTAGATCATAGGCTAAGAAAGCGATTTTTCTTCTGCCACAAAGGTTGGTCCAGATTTGGACACATTTTGGTAGAAAATTTAAATCTCGAGTTTTACACAAGTAAATGAGTTCAAATCAATTTTGTATGAACAATAACTTGAATATCTAACTCTGTACCTAAAAATACCTTGAGATCATTTTTTTAAAATTTATTAAAAATCTTTAAAGAAAGACTTTACTATTATAAAAATCCTGAAGCTTGGACTTGAAGGTTAAATTTGGCCATAGTTCATTCTAACTTGTTTCAAGCTTGTTCCTTTTGTGTTCCTGATTTATGTTTTTAAGATTAGAGATGAGATGAGAGGTTTTTGAGTAGAGATATATTTTGAGTTCAAAGAGTACTTACTTAGATTTGGTTGAATCTAGGTGCTAGATGATAGGACTTAGCTTTAGCAAAACTCACTCCTTCTTCTTCTTCCTCTCTTTTTCATACTCAATTTCTCTCTCTAAAACTCTCTAGTGTGGTTGGCCATGCAGGAGGAAATTGCTCTTTTTATAGAGAAAAATGTGTAGTGGAGGTTTCATAATGGTGGGTGGTGGGGACATGTTTGTGTGGATTCGTTACTTAGGAATTCAATGAACTTGGTATGAGGATGATACATGAATACATGGATTCATGATGTGGGAAGGATACATGAATACATGGATTCATGTTTTTGACAAATGAACTTGAGTGTAGGTGGATAGATGAATACATAGATTCATGGATTCGTGGATTTATGATAATTCAATGAACTTAAGTTTGGGGAAGATAAGGGTGAGCCGGTTATGATTTTATTTATTTATTTATTTATTTATTATTATTATTATTATTATTATTATCGACTTCTAGAGTATGGGTTATTACACCAATGAGTGTAGACACCCCAATTTAACTAAACTGAATCTCAGACACCCATCTCAAATGTGCCTCAATGACGAAGATATGAGAATTGTGCTCAAGAATACTCCCGAGCAAACAAAATCAGGAATTCTGTTAAAAAACCCAAGAAACCACCAAAAATGTCCAGGCCGCAACATCCAATTCTCACGACCGCTACCTTTTTCAAAAAACTTAAAGCAAGTCGTATCCTTACTCTAATGGCCGCTACCTTTTTGAAAATCCTAAACTAAGCCGCGAGTTTCTTTGTCACGGCCATCACTTTTCTTAAAATCCTAAACCCAGCCACAATTTTTAAAAGTCACAGCTGCCCCTTTCATTTCCATAAAGGTAGCGACCGACACTGTACAAAAGCAAAAAAGTTGCGGCCGCCACTTTAACACCTTTTTTGGCAGGTGGCAGCATTCTAGAGGGGGTCTGTGTTGCCTCATTTCCTATAAATAGACGTTGTTTTCGCACAGAAATAAGAGAAGAAGAACCTGGATGCCAAAGCTCTGCTGAAATCCATTCCCACCCTAAATTTCGATATCCATACTATACATCCCCGAGCCTAGTTCGTTATTTCGTTTGCGTCGATGAGACCTTGGAGCACGTATTACTTGGAGATACCAGATTCCAACATCCGAGAGGGCATCCGAGATGGTCATACACATGAGGTAACCTTATGATTCCGTGATATTTCTTCAAACCTCCATTTTCTTCCTCTCGGGGGCATCACAGTTAAGGTTTCTATTGATTTTACCATTTCATTAGTTTTCGATCAAAGCATGTTCATACAAGTTTTCTTTATTAAATAGTGAATTTGTAACCTTCTATCTTGCTTAAAATAGTATATTTCAATTCATTTTCGCATTCACCAACACACTGGACACTTAAAAAAAACCCCGTGTGGTGTTAAGAGACATGACGACCGCCACAATTTGATTTTACGGCCGTGTGTTTTGTCAAACATACAGTAACGGAAGCTATTTATATTCCTATGGCCGCGCCTTTTTCTTTATAGTTACCACGGCCGCCACATCCCTTTGCTACGACCGTGAGTTTTTGTGAGGCCAGTGATATGAAAACTGCGTTTTAAACTTTCTGTTGTTTATTTTGATGTTCTGTGTGTTTCGTTTCTAGAAATATTGCTTCTATAAGGGATGAATGATGGTAGATCCAACCTAGACTAAGTGGGTTATGGTCTCTATCCTGCACATCCCATCAATTTGAGTTTGTCTTAGACTTTGTGTGTTAAGCACTCCTTTTCGACCCTAACACACCCTGGCCATGACCTTTATTTTTCACGGTCGTAACATTGTGCATCTACTTTTCTTGCGGTTGCCCTATTTTTGTCACGATCGCTATTTTTGTGACTTATCTTGTCAGAGGCGCAACATTTGTTGCTACGGCCGTGAGTTTTTCGTATATCCAGTAACTTAAGAATGGTGTTAAATTTCTTTTATTTATTCCGCATAGCCTGTTCATAGCATCCTACAGGTAGAAACATTGTTGTATGACTCTTAAGCCTTTATTCGTTCATTTTACCATTTTTCATGTATTTTTGCTTTGCTTTGCTCAAATGATACATGTGGCATATCTAGAAATAATAACCAAGTCGCATAACCTTAGGACCATAGTTAGGACTTTGTTTCTTTACTTGACTTTGTTTAAACTCTCTTTAACCTCATATTTTGTATATGTTACCTTTAAAAAATTTACAACAATAACCAATATTAACAAAATAGAGACCAACTTTACGATTGGGCAAAAAAGGTGTTTAACACTGTTATTCCTAGGCAACTCAAGAGGGAGGTGAACTTTTTAAAGCAATGAAGGAATTAAAGAGGTTAAAGAGAGAAATTGAACTGGACACCAAGATTTATAGTCGTTCGGCTTCTTTCAAGCTTACGTCAAGACTCCTATTGAGAATATTCACTAAGACCGAATACTTCACATGTGCATTCAAAAGCCTTTTACAACCTCAAGTTATTCCTACAAAACTTCTCCTATTTTTCCTAAACTAGCTTAAGCTCTTCTTTAAAGAAGATCAATCACTCTCTTAAAGGATCAATTGTGACTCACCCTATATTACAATAAATGAGAGAATCAAATATTCACTAACTCACTCTCTTTACAAATGATTAGAATTAAATTAGCAATAAAGAGAGAAAATCGGCTGGAGGAGTTTAAAGAGCAGTAAATGCTTTTTGAATGATTTGAGCTTTGATTTCAAGCAATAGAACAGTGTCCAGAGGTTCTAGAGAATTTAAAACTCAAAAAAATTTACTCCTTATATAGCCATCTGAAGTAAATGACCGTTGGTAGGTTGGTGGAGGCAATTAATACTCTGAGATCTTCCCGTTGGAACCAGTGCGAGATTTGGAATCTGTCGCAGGTGTCGACACAAAATATCTAAGGCTTAGTTCTTCAAGTGATTGTGTCGACTCAATCTTTCGTTGGTGTCGACAAAAATTTTGTATTTTTCTCACCCACACGGTGGTGTCGACTCATGGAATATTTGGTGTCGACCGATGCATTACTTTAGTTTTCTAGGAGGATCCTTGGTGTTAATTCATATCAAAGTTGGTGTCAACTCACGGTCTCTTTTTCTGCTTTAAGTGTCAACTCATATTGTCTTTGGTGTTGACTTTTTCTGTCAAGCAGGCTACTGGAATTTTGGTGTCAACTCATCTTCACTTTGGTGTCGACTCACGAAAGTTTAGTCAGCCACAGTTGTTTTAGAGTCGACTCATTTTGTTCTGGTGTCAACTCAAAAAAGTGTAGACAGTCTCGGCAATTTTAGAGTCGACTCAGCGCCGTTTGGTGTCGACCCAAATATCTTGTTCCGAATGGAACCTTTGTGTTGACTAATCAATATTTGGTGTCGCCACTTTTGTGTTGAAGTCATGGATTGTCTTGAAGTCCTAGTGTCTACCCTTTGTGCTTAGGTGTTGACTCATCCCAGTTTCCCGGAGGATGTCTAGGTGTCGACTCATGTTCCTTTGGTGTTGACTCATAGAACCCAAAGTCTGGAACCCGAAGGATTACTTGGTGTTAACTCATTTTGCATTGGTGTTGACTCAAGTTGAATCCGACAAGGCTGTGTAGGTGTCGACCCAAAACCTTTTAGTGTTGACTCAATTTGCTCATCCGCCTTTAACTTGGTGTTGACTCAAAGCGTATCTGGTGTCGACCCAAAGTGGATTCCGGTTCAAAACTAAATGTGTTGACCCAATCAAGTTTGAGGTCAACTCAACTGAGTACCTGAAATGTCTTAGCAAAGATATTAGGGTGTCGACTCAAACATCAATTTGTGTCGACACAAAATGTTCTGTATGAGAACCCTAAGTGTCAACTCATTTGATGCAAAGAGTCAGCACAAATAGCTTAAGGTGTAAACTCATTAGTCATATAGTGTCAGCACAACCTTTTTAAAAAGATTAAAATATCTTTTAAAATTAATTTAATTTAGAAAATAAATTATAAGAAACATCAAAATCTAATTAAAAAGCTCTTATGCTAGCAATCTTCTCTTTTTTATGATTACAACATTTTTTAGAAAACATTTAAAAAAATTGGATAAAGATTCTCTCCTTATCTTTATACCTTAGTTAACATGAGAAAACTCAACAAGAAGGCATCAAATGGTCATTCAATAGCAATGTAGAATACAGTTTTTAAGAGAATTTGCAATTTAATTCAAAAGAATTTCGAATTCATTAAAATTGTGTATCATATGAAAGTGTTCATGTGTCTCAACAAGTTCAACACAGCAAATAGAACAACCATACATTGTGCAACATTTGACAAATCCAAGTCATCAAGCATTATACAATTTGAACTACACAATTGCAAGTCCAAGCATTAATCACATAATATGGTATACTGTCAATTATTGATAACTTAATAGAATTCAAAGCAATCATATAAGAATTAATGTAGACTTCAGATATGCCCATTCAAAAAATGCAACAATTCTTTCATCCACATCCATCAATCATATACCAAAAAAAATTTAAGTATTTTATCCACACATGCACAAAACAGAAAAAAAGGTATGTTTTAAGGATTATAACTTCTTCGTCTTTCATCAAAACAAAAACTTCCTAATCTTTACTTCCTTCTCCTTCTCTTCTTCTTCTTGTTTTCTCTTCTCGCCTTTCGGAATCATCAAAAGAGCTTCATCAAGGCTCATCCATGTGCTTTTTGAAAGCTTTCTTCTCTTCTTACCTTTTCTTCCTTTCATAAGCCTTCTCTTTAGAGGAGTGAGCTCTCTCATCCTTCTTCTCCTAGGCTTTCATGACTGCAAGGGTGGCTGCCAAGGCAAGATCTACTTCACGTCTCAATCGAGCAGCTTTTTCTTCCTTCGATTCTTTCAACTTGAATTGCTTGCTCTAGGCATCCTTGATCCATGATATGTGTTCTTCAACCTTCCGTGAGTTCTACTGAACAGCCAGAACCACAACTTCATCATACTCTTTTCGAATTTGCTGGAGGATATCAAGATTGGCATCCACAATTGCTTCAACATTGGTCTTCATCTTCTTGCTCAGAGACTTGTTAACATCACAAGCATTTTCCACTTCTATACTCAGAATGCGAGTGGTCTTGTCTAGGTTTGTGACAGATTCAGAAATGGAGGATACTTTACAGCCAATGTCATAAAGATCTGCGTCAACCTTCTCATGAAGGGATGCCAGAGAAGATGTCAAACCCTTGACAAGGGTGACAAGCTCAGCAAACTCCTAGGAGGAGGGACCAACAAATGGGACAAAAGAGGAACTACCAACAAGAGGGGGAATAGGGGACAGAGGAAGATGAGGGGCCAGGAACATTAGTTCTGGTTTGAGGTGGAGTAGAGGAAGATGCATCAAAGGGTATGGGTCAAATGGCATGAGCAGGAGGAGGGAAAGGATTTTGACTTGCAAAGGGGGTACCACGTCGTGTAGTCCAAACACCATCAACTTTGAAAATCTGCATATGTTTCAATGTCGATTTCCCATAAAGGTCGTGTTTAGAAAAGGGTATGCCCCTTTTAGTGGTGAGATCAACATCGAAGTGCCGAAAGACTTTTGTCAAGTACATAGCATGGGAAAGGGAGGAGTTGGACTTGAAATGTGATTGAAGCATATCAGAAATGAAGAGATGGCTAACATCTAGTCTTTTGCCTTCAAGAATACACCACATTACAAAATCGTGTATGAATGTAACATCACTAAATTTTCCCAACTGAGGAAAAAAGATGTGATTCACGAAATGATGCAAAATTTGCATCTCAGGTTTCAGAGAATTAGTTTTAATAGGTTTAGAGGGGTCAACAACATCAACCTCAAAGATTTGTTTTACTGCGTCATGAAAAGAGAATCCTTCAATGGTTCTCTTCTTTGATTTGCAGGAAACGAAGAGTCGACCCTCTCGGTGACCAAGAATTTCGTTAAAGATCTTGGGGGTCAATTTGATGTCCACACCGTTCACCCAAGTGGTGATGGTGTTACCAGGAGTGTTAGTGATTTTGATGTGGGCATAGAAAAGTTTGACGAGTGTGGGGTAGTGATGGTCACAGATTTGGAGCAAGTTTATCCAACTGAGGTCGGTGAACCAGTCAGAGAACTTCATCTCAATGGAGTCAAAAAACTAAAAATCTGTGGAGCGGCCAGGAATTACCTTTCGAGTTGCGAAGGATGCGAAGTACAAGTTTTTGTACTTTGTGAACTAGAATTTGAGGGAAGACACCATTCCCATGTCCGCCGTAGGCATCGTCGCTGACGTTGTCTTCTTCGATTTTTACTTCTTCGCTGCTCTAGGGCTTGATGGCCCTTTGCTGGGCGTTTGCTACCCTTTCCCATTGTTTGGAGCATCATTATCGATGAGAGAGAGAAGGGAAGAGACGAAGAGAAGGGGAGGAGTCGACTCTAGGGTTCGACTGGAACAAAGGAGGGAGAAGACGAAGAGTCGTTGGGAAACGAAATAGTTTTGAGCGCGAATGAGAGAAAAAAAAGGGGGGGGGGGAACTTCCTATATATAAACTCTATGAAATGTGTTGACACTATTCTCATTTGAGTTGACTTATTTCACGCGACAATTGAGATGTCCATAAACAGAAATTCTGTTAACACGTTTTACTAGGGTGTCGACACTTTTAGCTCATTGAGTCGACACTCTTCACAGAATGAGTCAACCCAAATTTTACCAAGAGCAAGATATTGAATCGAGTCGACACTATATAGCTGGGGTCAACACTTTTAACAAAACGTGTTGATACTATACAACTTTTGAGTCAGCTCTTTCACACATGTGTCGACCCTTTTTATCATCGAGTCGACACTTTTCACACACCAAAAAAAAGCATGAAAAGCATTTGACATACAATGAGCAGGCATTGTTAGAATGGAATTTTAACATTAATTTGGAGCACACAGCATACCAAGTTCTCTTCTGATATAACAAAATCTTTCTTCATTTAAAGGTTAGATAAATATATCAGTAAGTTGGTGGTCTATGCCTACAAATTCAAGATCTATGTTACCTTTTTAAACATGATCTTTAATGAAATGATGTCTAATCTCAATATGCTTTGTTCTTGAGTGTTTTGTAGGGTTGTTAGATATGTTAATGGCACCAGTGTTATCACATTTTATGGGATTATGATCTAAACTTATACCATAGTCTTCTAGTTGTTGTTTCATCCAAATAACCTGTGCACAATAGCTACAGCTGCAATGTACTCAGCATCAGCTATGGATAAGGCTACTGAGTTCTGTTTCTTACTAAACCATGATATGAGAGAGTATCTTAGGAATTGACATGTTTACTTATACTCTTCCTATCAATTTTACAACTGATAAAGTCTGCATCAGAATAGCTAAATAGCTCAAAGGCTATTCATCTAAAAGAGAATAATCCTAGGTTTTTTGTACCTAAGAGATATCTAAAGATGCACTTAATAGCAATCAGATGACATTCTTTAGGATTAGCTTGATATCTAGCACACAGTGACCATGATATCTGGTCTACTAGCACTTAAATAGAGTAGAGAGCCAGTCATACCTCTATATCGCTTTTCTTCTACTGTTTTACCATTTTCATCTTTGGCAAGCTTTGTTGAAGGGCACATTGGAGTTCCCATTAGTTTTGCACTTTGCATATCAAACCTCTTCAACAAATCTCTTGTGTACTTGGATTGGTTTATGAAGATTCCTTCTTGTGTTTGTTTAATTTGAAGTCCAATGAAGTAATTGTGCTCACCCATCATACTTAACTCAAATTCTCCCTGCATATAATTAGCAAAGTCCTTACAAAGATATTCATTAGTTGAGACAAAGATAATATCATCTACATAAATTTAGACAACAGGCATGTCTTTTCCTTGAGACTTGATAAAAAGAGTGGTAGCAATTTTTTCTCTTGAAAACTAATTTTTAATCAAGAATTTGCTCAATCTTTCATACCAAGCTCTTAGTGCTTGCTTCAAATCATAGAGAGTCTTGGTAAGTTTGTAAATATGGTTTGAAAAATGAAGATTTTCAAAAGGAGGAGGTTGTTTCACAAAAAAAATTTCAAAAATAAAACTATTTAGAAAGGCACTTTTGACATCCATTTGATAAAATTTGAAAATTTTAAAGCATGCAAAGGCAAGCAGCATCCTAATAGCTTCAAGCCTAGCCACATGAGCAAAAGTTTTATCAAAATCGATATCTTCTTCTTGATTATAATCTTGGGCTACCAATCAAAACTTTGTTCCTAAGAACTACTCAATTCTCATCTATTTTATTTTTAGAAACACATTTTGTACCAATGATGAAGTGTTTCTTAGGTCTTGGGACTAAAGTCCAAACATTATTTCTTGCAAATTGATTTATCTCATCTTGCATAGCTAAGATCCAAAAATTATCTTTTTCAGCTTTCCCAAAATATTTTGGTTCAGTCTAGGAAAAGAATGCTAAATTACCACAAATATTATGTAGAGAGGATCTAGTTTTAATACATTGGTATGGGTCACCAATGATCAAGTCCTTTTGGTGACCATGAGCATACTTTCATTCCTTAGGCAAATCTGAATTTTCTGGATTTAAAGTTCTAGCAGCCTGTTGAACTTCATTTTGTTGCAAGTTTGTAGCTTCGTCATGATTTGGTTCTTCTTGGTCCTTGATGAAGATGTCCTCAACACCTTTTTTTATGTCAACTAAGTTATCTTCACAAAATTTCTTGGAAGAACCGAGGTTAGCTTCATCAAATACAACATGAATAGATTCTTCAACAACTATGGTTCTTTTGTTAAAAATTATATAGGATTTACTAGATATAGAATATTCTAAGAAAATACCTTCATCAAGTTTTGAATCGAACTTGCCCAAAAGTTCTTTGTTGTTATTCAAAACAAAATATTTGCACCCAAAGGCACGAAAATAACTGATGTTAAACTTTTTTCCATTCCATAGCTCATATGGGGTTTTCTTAAGAGAAGCTCGAATCATGGCTCTGTTCACAATTTAACAAGCTGTGTTGACAGCCTCAGCCCAAAAGTATCTTAGTAGATTGTTTTCACAGAGTATGGTTCTAGCTATTTCTTCCAAGGGTCCTATTCTTTCTCTCAACAACACCATTTTGTTGAGAGGTTCTAGGAGTAGAGAAGTTATGGTCAATACCACTTTCATCACAAAACTTTTTAAAATCTTTGTTTTTAAACTCTCGACCATGATCACTTCTGATACTTGTAATTTGAAAATCTTTTTCATTTTGAATTCTCCGAGACAATTTTGCAAAAGAGATAAAGATTTCATCCTTATGAGCTAAAAAAAGCACCCAAGTGTATCTAGATAAATCATCAACAACAACAAAGGTATATCTCTTGTTTTCAAGGCTAACAGTTCTTGTTGGACCAAATAAGTCCATGTGCAATAGTTGTAAGGGCCTAGAAGTTGAAATCACTATTTTGGATTGAAAAGAACTTCTAACTTGTTTGCCTTGTTGACATGCATCACAAACTTTATCCTTATTAAATTTGATTTGAAGTAAACTAATTAGTAATTTCTTTTTCAAAAGTTTTGAAATTAAGTTTATGTGAGCATATCCAAGCCTTCTATGCCACAACCAACTATTATTACTCAAGGCAGCTAAGCACTTTGCGTCATTTTTCAAAAGGTCATTAGATTGAAACTGTAAATATTTTCATGCCTATGACCCTCAAAAATAAATTTACTGTCAATTCAGTTTTCAATAATGCACTTACCATGATCAAAGACAACATTGTGAGCTTTGTCACAAAATTGGCTTATGCTAAGAAGGTTATCTTTCAAACCATCAATAAGTAAAATATTTTCAATAAAAGAGGAAAAAATTTTATCAATACAACCAATTCCTATGATTTTGCCTTGGCTATTGTCACTAAATATCACAAATTCACCATCTTTAGGCTTTAGGGAGGTAAACATTGATTTGTCACCTATCATGTGTTTTGAGCAGGCACTATCAAGCTATCATATCCTTTCCTTGAATGAGGACTTGAGACACACCTGTAAATATAATCAAGTTTTGATTTTTGGCACCCAAATTTTTTTGAGTCCTTTGGCGTCAGTTCCATGTGAGTGTATTCCCTTAGGAACCCAAACCCTTTTTGCAAGTGAGTCATGTGATTTTCTATATGGACAATGTATGACAATGTTTTTATGCTCATAACAATGAAGAAAAGTGACATTAGAGTGATTTGAGATGCTTTAACAAAAATGTTGCTTAAGAACTTTTGTTTTCTTTTTGGTTGGTATCCAATTCTAACTTTGTCAAAATCATATTTTTGCATTCCAAGAAATTTGTTCAAATTTTCCTTTCCAAGTGTAAACTTATGCACAAATTTTGTAAGGTCATCAACCTTTTCATTTAAAACTTGATTTTCATCTTTCAAAGATAAAACTTCTTTTGACAGCATATTTTCTTCTTTTAAAGTTTCAATTTCACAAAATGAAGAAAGAACCAACTTTTTAATAATAGAGTTCTGAGCACCCATTTTTCTTAATTCATCATGCAAATTCTCAAATATAATTTGAAGTTCTTCCAAAGAGAAAGATCCATTGGTTACCTCATTTTCTTATTTGGCCACGAGACAAAGCATATTTTCTTCTTTTAAAGTTTCAATTTCACAAAATGAAGAAAGAACCAACTTTTTAATAATAGAGTTCTGAGC
>JAOTRH010098640.1:0-16067 GCA_034768845.1 Heliamphora exappendiculata
AATCCGTTTGACAAAAATACAAAAAGTGAAAAGACAAAATGTCAAATTAAAACATAAATTCCTAAAATATTTGTAATACCCAAAGCATTATTATTATTATTATTATTATTATTATTATTATTATTTATTATGATGATGATGATGATGATGATAGTTAAAACAAATTAAAACCTAATCCTATTAGAATTGGTACCTAGAAAAAAAATGGAAATCTAAATCTATTAGAATTTTATCCATAAGATTATAGAAAAGATCTTGTTAGGATTTTGAGTCCTTGTTATGTTTGCCAATTCCTATTCAATATAAAATTTATGTGTTGTTAGAATTGAGTTGGCTTGTATCCTAAATTTCTTGTCATTGTAAAATTCCTGTGATTGTTTGGAGTTATATTGTGTAAGAATTTATTTTGTTTTGAAATTTTAGTATTGAGAGTTTATATCTATTATTGAGAATTTACGACTTTAGATTACCAAAAGACAAATACTCGAAGCATGAAATACAACAAATTGGAGCTGTTTAGCTTTTTTCTTTGTCTGGTTCTTAGTTTTCTTCCTGCACCTATTCTTTGTTTTGTAGCTGTTGAACAACCAAATTCAATCGTTAATTGTTCTTAAAATTTTGCAATTTTTGTTTCATTAGACATGATTTATGGATGTTGCCCTTGAACGAAGTTTTTGATATAAACAAGAGAAAATGTATTTGATGTCAAGACTTCGGAGAATAGAATCTTCATAAATTCCAGATTTATTGTGATATAAAGAATCTACAAAATTATTCTGGTTGTCATGCAATAGTTGTGTTATGATTTTTATTTTTCAACAACTGCAACTATAGAAATCATTACTGTTATTCTCTCTTACTAATTTTATTGGCCTCTTTATTCTAGGATTCCTTGTGATTAACTGGATTTTTCATTGCCAAGCATGTGACGATGTATTTTTTTGGTAGTATTATCACAATGATTATATTATTTCATACTGATCATTCCTTGTTTCTTTTATACTTATAATTGTTGGTCAACCAATCAGAGAAATACTCTATTTGTATATCATTTATATGGTCCCTTTGCATTTGCTGTAATAAATTCTTGATCTAGATTACTATAAAAGCAGTGTTTGAAGTAGATTAACAATTTAACATACCTTATGTTTTAGGGTATGTTGTTTTTCAGCAAGTTAGCTCTATGCTTGTCTCACTAATGAATTATTCTGCTGATACTTCATTAGTATGCGTGCATTACACACTTCTTATTAGGGACGTTAAAGAGGCGGAGCACGATGGGAACACTTCTCATTCTCTGTCTCCGATTCCCAACATATTTCTCTTTCCCCTACTTGTTCCCTAATTGGAATTTTTTATTTGAACCCCAACCACACCTCTAATGGGAAGTGGGTTCCCGCCCATGTTCCCGATTCATATTTGATTCGGTTGTTCAAAATTCAATATATATAAAGATTGCATTGTCCGAAATCCCTGATATTAAATAAGGCTCTTGTTGCAGCTGCAACTTTTGGATATGAGGTTGAATACCTCAAAAATCCCTTTGATACTCTTGAAGTAAATCAATCTCTTAATCATTACCTTATTTGAATCAGCAACTTAATATTCCATCTGTATGGACTACTCACAAAACAATAGGAAAATATGAACAAAAGAAAATGATTGTATAGAATTCTAAGTGTTGTTTCACTGCGAGTTAAATTACACCCCAACACCTCCTCTCGATAGAAAGAGAGAGAGAGAGAGAGAGAGAGAGAGATTTAGAGGGAAAAAATTGCCTATTCTTTTAAATTTATAAATTTATATTATTCTTCTAAAGTTATTATGAATCACTCCAACATCTCTGTCATTACTGTCTTTTTACACACTGAATGCTCAGAATTCTTCTCTTACCAGATAAATCGTGAAATAAAAGTTTAACAATCAGAAAAAGCTTCTCGCCCAATCATTTTCTTTTTTTTTATTATTTTATATTTTTCTTTCTTTTGTGAATAATCAATACAAATGGTATATTAAGTTGTTGTTTAACTGTTTTAAAAGGTGACCTTCTAGGCAACCAAGTAGTCATTCGTTGTGCCATTCTTAGATTAATCCTAACATATATAATAGAAAATTTAAACAAATAGTAGTGTAATATAGTCAGGAAGTAATTCTCAAGTCATTAATGACTAAAATTTAAACAAGTAGTAGTCTAGAAAAATTGACGTCAAGAAATGATACATTGGTCGAGTTAGAAATGGTTTCTTAGGCACAAGTAGAAATGGTTTCTTAGGCACAAGTATTGGTTTCAGCTATCAAATTTAACTAAAAAGAAATAGGATCTAACGGCTTTCAAACTTGTAGAGAATATAATTCTTTGTCCTTGGTGGCTTCTTATGTGATGGAGACATGGGTAATTCAACGGAGTGGAAGTTATATTGTAACAAAATCCAATTAAATGACAAGTCACAAAAGTTAATAGCAGAGTATACCATTTATGGAAGTTATTACGCCATGAATATGTTAAGATCATAAACTTGCTCCTGGTCAAATCAACATAATGCAGTTGCATGATGTGATAGCTCCAGGTGAAATCAAAATAATCCACATACTTGAAGCCACCATTAAATTGCAGAGCTAGGAACAAGAATAATGTTTTAAAATAAAATGTTTAACCAATAATTTGAAGCAACATAAAGAAAGAAAAAGTTTGTAACTCTTATTCGGGCTGCAGTAGGAGATTAACCTAAATCTGATTAAGCATTGACTAAGCTGCTGCAGCAAAAGGCTTATCCTAGCCCTTGCTATCGACCAGAAATAAACAATTATTAGAGTTTTCCTAAAACATTAAGAATTTGAAATGATGCTTATACAATACTAAGCAGGGCCTACCAAGTTCATTTTTTTAAGCCCTAATAAACAACGTACTAAGTACAAATCTGAGATGTTTCTAGCCTAAAAACGAATTGTAGGCATGAGTTCAAACTTGAAAGGCCTCATCTTATCGACACAATTGACAAAAGTAAAAACACTCAACACCCAACAAAATCTTGCCATTCAAAAATCTACAAATAGCTAAATATTCTGCAATCAAAAGAGTTCAAAAGCTAGTCAACATCAAACCACTAACCACAAAGCCTATCGCATTGCCTCCCCATATTACATCTATATACCAACAAGCATACCAACCATAAGTGCCCCAAATCTTGTCAACATAGGACAAGACAATTACATTTTCACATAAACTTTATTCTTTCTAAGGAACAACAAGCAAATCAACAAATACAGACATAAAAAGTTCAACAAAAGGCAGACATGTAGAAAATGTTGAACATTTATTTTAGACGGAGCTACAAATTATAAAAACATTCTTCATTCCTCATCGGAGAAGTAGGAGTCAGATAGATATTGCTCGTTGGAAAGAACATTTTGACGCTCTTTCTCTATCAATGATCTATTGCTTGCAATCGCCATTTTCGTTGCTAGCTGAAGCATGAAGTATTGGCATCTTCGCATTAACATTCTGTTGTTTTCTCTTCGTATCTTGCGAACTGCTATTTCATGGTCATCCTTGTTACGTCTTGGCATTGTCCCCGAATGCCGGCGAGGGATTGATCCTCTTAGGTTAAGTAGATCATTAACCAAACCCTCTTTCTCTTCAACCCTGAACTTCCACTCTTGTCGCAAACCGACGTAATAATCTTTAGGACCAGAGTATTTTTCTATCTAATAGTCGTCGTGGAACGTAAGTAGTAACGGCTTCTCATTACGAGTGTGGCTACTACCATCGATATCACGTCTATAGGCCATCGTGAGAATACGAGATATATTACAAATAATATACAGAGAAGATACACAAGTAAACGTATAAGGTTAACCCATCTATTTATACATATGATGCACATAGTGTTGAGTTGTGCACTACAGTGTTTGCACATGGGCAACCTTTGTCGTATTGTAGGTGAAGTGACTAATCAACGAAAATGTGTCGTCAGTGCCTTTTGGCATATCCTACAGCCCGACTAGTCAATTACTAGTACCATCATGACTTGACACATGACAACTTCAGCCACGTGACCCTGATTGTAATCCTATTTAATAGCTCATTTGGCCCAACTGGTTGGGCCGTATTTACTGTTTATAGTATACTCATGCAACCATCTAGTACTTTTCCTATATATTCATCATAAACCACAGTTAACTATATAGACAATCTTCCTTCAAGAACAATGCCTGCTTAATCTACTTGATTAAGCTCCATAAGTGAGTCATGTGACTTACGGAATAAAATAGAAGATCCATTGTTTTCCAATTTGAACCTCATTTGTTATTAATATGATTCATTCTTTGCTTTGTTTAATGTGTAAGACTCGCGATGGCTGCTGAGGTTCCTGCTCCAGCGAGACCCTTATTATCCATACCATACCGAGCATCTGACATGTGGGATCGAGAGGTTAGTAATTGCATATCAGTTTTCCCCTTAGTCCTGCTCCCTTAATCTTTTTTCATGCATTTCTAATATATGTACTCTATATGTCAGGACTCCTCATCGCTCGCATGTCGTCAAGGTGACAGCGGACTATGGGACCAGCCCATAGATCCCCGCGTGCTGGCCGTTATGTTACAGGCCGACTTCTACGGTGTCTCCCAGATCGAGATCATTCGGCTTGATCATAGCCTCATCACTGCCTTGGTCGAGTAGTGCAGACAGGAGATGCACACTTTCCACATGCCTATTGGAGAGCGTACAGTCACATTGCAGGATGTATCGGTGCTGTTTGGGCTCCGTGTTGATGGAGCAGCAGTCATCGATCATGACCAATGGCGTTCCCCTGTTGAGTGGCAGCAGCTCTGCTTCGAGCTGCTAGGAGTCACTCTTACCGAGGAGGACTTGCGATTTGGTCGAGTTTGAGTCTCCTGGTTCTAAGAGCAATTCACGGGACCTATTGCCGAGGACGCCGCCGCTGAGGTGATTCACAAGCGGGCATGAGCTTATATTCTATGGCTTATCGGGGGCTTTCTCATGCCCGATAAGTCACAGAGTTTAATTAAGCTCATATACCTACCACTTCTGCGCGACCTGGGTCAGGTGCACAGATATGCCTGGGGTGAAGCCGTGCTAGCATATCTCTATCGTCAACTGTGCCGGGCTACTAAGCCCGATGCCCAAGACGTTGCTCGGCCACTTATGCTATTATAGGTATATAATCGTTTGTGTAATTACCGTCATGCTATGTAGTTCATTACAATATACCTCTCTTAGTAGCTAATGGAATTTGTTGGTTTTGCAAATATAGGCTTGGGAGAGATTCCCCAGCATTGCCCCCTGCCGTAGGGCAGATGCTGGGCTTGGTCAGACAGCTATCCAGCACAGAGACGTAGTTCTACCAACCGGGCCATGGGGTAGCCGATGGCGTGATAGCTTCGCGTTGGACCAGGTCCCCAAGCATGTTGTCACTGCCTTCCGCAACCAGTTCGACCGTCTCACCGCAGACGAGGTTAGCCTTAGTTACATTGCATTAAGGATTTCATTTAATGTATTCAAATATTTACTTGTATCATGTTCATTACTAACGGTGTTCTCATTGTTCTCAGATCACCTGGATGCTATACGGACCAGCTGATCAGATCATCTTGGCGCTTCTCGATTACTGCTGACTAGGTAGCGAGATTTGGATGGCACGGTCTCCATTTATCTGCTATGATGTGGTCGAGTGGCATCTCCCAGACCGCATCCTCCGACAGTTCGAACGACTTCAGACCATCCCACGAGACCCAGATACGAACCGCGACCTCCATGCCCATGACTGACGTGGCCGGATGGACACCGATTGGACACGGGTACACGTGTCATGGGTTATTTCTTAGGGTCTGTGGAGGGCTCAGGTTGTCGTCGCCCCTTAGTCCCAGCTACCGATGGGATACCACGAGCCATATATGAAGTGGTATCAGCGGGTCTCACATCTGCTTGTGAGTAATCCCAGTCACCGCAATGCGCCCGGATACCTAGGAGCCGAGGGGTTGTAGAGGAGTTAGTAAGCACTACAACTTCATGCTTATATATATTTCCATTCTATCCAATTGCATTACTTGTATGACTAATGTCTTCTTCTTTTCACTTGCAGACACGGTGTGTCGCAGACACATACCGTCACGCAGACATATGGATGCGGACCCACACCATACGTGACCCAGCGTACGAAGAGATGGAGAGTATCCGCGCGCGTATGTATGCATCGCTTATGGTGGTGTATAGGGAGCACTGTGTAGAGAATGCATCGGGTCCTAGATCGACATCACAGCCGCCGCATCAAACGCATTCCATGGACCCGCTTGCCGCACCCGCTACTCGTTAGGGCTCATTTACACCGACTGGTGCGAGGGAGCTACAGTTCTCCTCTTCTGCCCCTGGCCCATCACCAGGCATTCCCTTCATCTCTCGAGGAAATCCTAGCCTCCACCGCAACTTCCCAGACATGACGCAAGGAGTGACGCAAGCACAGGTGCCCCATCTTTTGGCTTTGCCAGTTCGTGGTCGTGGCCGTGGCAGAGGATGTGGCCGTGGCAGGGCTTGAGCTAGAGCTCATGGTGATGACTTGGCCGAGCATCCTGCATCCGATCCTAGTCAGGAGGCCACCCAATCCCATCTCCCACAGGTAGCCACGGAGGAGCATGGCCATGCTTCGCGTTTGGAGGAGGCGAGTTCATCTCATCTACCTACAGCTGCCCTCAGTCACCTAGTCACTCAGACTGCTGCCATGCTTGGTACCGCGGAGTTACATGTGCACGCAGAGCAGTTGGACCAGGCGACAACGTCCCAGCCGCTGGATATATGTATAGCGCCTGACACGCATGCAGAGGTCGCACATCTTCCACTACCAGTACGAGAGGGGCCCCGAGTGTTCCAGCGTAGGAGCAAGAGGCCCAGGCCACCGCCGCGTCGATGGGGGACTTAGTCCCCATACATCTCTTACATGTCATCCTATGGTAGCCGGGCTGTGGCCACCCATGTACACTTGTTTACTATACTCCAAATTTTATGGGAAATGTATACTTTTGAAAATATATAAGCTCTTATGGTAACTTTAGTTATCTAATATCTTTCTAGTTCTGGTTAGTATATTGGTTTGAAGGGTTGTAGATTCTCAATTATGGGCCAAGCAATATACACATAGACAGCCCCCGGTATGTGATTTTGTTTAACCATGCTCTACTCATTTATTGTGTAATACTGTATTGTAGTCATATAAGTGATACTCAAACTAAGTGTTTGGTCCTATTCTCAGACACCAAATACAAGATCCATGTAGATCTAAACTTTACATTGCCTGGTAAGGAGAGACAAGATTATGTACATAGTGGACTTCAGGTACATTCGTAACTCTTTATAAGGATAAGTGGCTTCTATTCTTTGGCAATGATGCTGATTTATGATGTGGTTATTTATGTTAGCGTATTATCCTAGTTTTTCTTGCTGTTCTTATATTACTTAGTTTGATGAGTTACACAGCTTTTTGGTCCTTCATGTTCCCTAGCATTCTAATTCATTATAATGCAAGCTAAAGTAGCTATATATGCTCCCTTAGTCTTTTGTTGGATTGAGCAACCGGTATTTACGAAAATGCCTTCGAGCTTATTTCCAGGTCACAGGGTTTCATTCTTGAAAAGTTATTTGAAACGCATATGGTATGTTAAATGAGGTATTGAGGTGGTACACTCGTGGTAGTTTAAATTAAGATTATGTGGAATTTGACTATGTGATTATGAAACCAACTTCGGATTGAGGACCAATGTTTTGATTTGTGGTTTGAAGAAAAAGAAAAAGAAAGTGAAGAATCTTTGATAGGAAATAGCCATTCTATTGTATTAGTTTTAATGTCTACTAACTCCTATGATGCAACGAATGCCATTTACATTTTTTATTTTTTGGATGAATGTAACTATTACAATGTTAGAGATTGCATTTTCTTATTGGGATTGTTAATCAGGTGAAATTTATACGGTCATACCGTGGGATAGTCAAAAACATAGGAAATTCTGTCGAAATTTTTACTGTTCATCACTTAGAAAAAATTATGAGTTCACTGAGATAATAACCTTGAAAAATAACCCTTTTTTAGTAAGATGTGACACGAATTGTGAGACACTGACCCTTATCTTTTAGGTTATTTATATATTTGATGTGTTACTTTCAATATATGAATAGCATCGATGCATGGTTTATGCTTTAAAGTTGTAGAACAACATGTGTAAGTGTGTTTTATGCTTTCCCAGACCTTGTTTAGGTTGGTTGGGTTGGTTTTTGAGCCTTAAAACAGTAGCAAATTCCAGTACGCCTCTACTGTTGAGTTCGGTTGACTGGAGGGACCAGTTTGGTCGACTGAACTGGTTTTTTTGAGTTCGGTCGACTGAACCCACTAGTTCGGTCGATTGAACAGTGCACTTTTTGATTTTCTATAAAAGCTCCAGTGGCGGTGCTTTTGAGGAAAAAAATTTCTTCATACCTAAGTTTCCATTTTCTCTGCCTTCTCTCTAGCTTTGAGGGCCTGGGGCTTGGTTTTGGGTTGGTTCTTTTGTGGATCCTTGCTATCGGGGTCGAGGGCTTCGCATCCACCCGGTTGGATTCTCGTTCTGGCGCCGTTCAGTTTTGAGACGTCGAGTTCTTGACTCTCCAAGGTAGGATTCTAGACCCTACTACTGTATAAGGGTGATATATGTGATTATACGTGTCTTTACCGGGTAGAAAATACATCAAATATGATTTTCATGTGTAACCGTGGTTTTTGGGTAAAAGTGGGGTTTTTACGCCTTTTCTCGGTTGTATACATGTTTCGGGTACGTGGTATCCATAGTTTTCAAAAGGAGGATTGAAAACGGTGATTTGCGAAATCAGGTGAAAAACGTGCTTTTTGGAGGTTTGGAGCTAACCCGCAGGGTTGAGTCTCACATTTTAAACGTTTTGTTGGAAATGGTTTTTGATCTCCATGTCGATGGATTAGATCACTTTTTATACATGTGTTGTATAAATCATTTTGCGGGTTTTCGTAGTTGAGTTACGGTGGGTTTTAAAATGTTCTCCATAGATGTACTGTGACAATGGGTGTGTTGAGTTGGGCTTCCATTGCTCCTCGGTATAAGTTCGAAAACGTGCGCAGAGTAGGTCCCTACGTGCCTTCGGGTTAATCCCCGTAAACGAGGTTGGTGGGTGCTTAGTGCCCTCGGGTTGTAATCCCGTAAACTAAGTGGTTGTGTGGGTGCTTAGTGCCCTCGGGTGTGACCCCGTAAACTAAGTCGGTTGCCTCCATTAATGGCGTTGTTGTTGTAACTCCGTATAGAACTTGTCATTACTAAGCCTACGGGTCTAGGGTAATGGACGAGAGTCTATAGTTGTTACCTTTGTCGATGTGGCAGAGTCGGTACATAGGACTACATTTATATCTTTCTCCACGGCTGAGTGGCCTGAGTGGAGCTTACGATTTATTTACAGTTTTTCCTTAACTGTGGCATGATATCTGTTAGGATGATATGCATAGTTTGAATGATGAAAATGTGGAGTTTAATGAGATAAAACCTTTTTGAGACTCGTGATAGTCTGACGAAAAACTTGTGGTTTTGGAAGGAAAACCTTTTTGGCTCCTGTGGTTGAGCCAGTGTGTGTGTAATTGCATAACTTGTTTTACAGTTTTATTGTCTATGTTCTATTGGGTTTCGGCTCACGGTGTGGAATTTTGCTGTAAAACCTTTTTAGGTGAGCATGAGGAGTTGACCTAGTTGCAGAAGTGGTGGAAGACTTGCTGTAGTTTTTTCTATTTTTGTACATGTACTTTCACATGTAACGCTTGTAATAGCTGATTTTGTACGCCTTGGGGCAATATGCTTGTTCATGTATGAGATTCATGTTTCTAGTTTATGAGAGTTGAACTATGGGGATCTTTTATCCAAATGTTGTATACTTTGATTTCCAACTGTAAAAATCTATTTTCTAAAATGGGTGTTTTGGTGGGCTTTCGCATGACCCTGGTGTTTGGGGCGTGACACGAATCCATTAATATGACTATAGGTGTTAAATGTTTATTACAATAAGTAGGCTGCATTAATACTTGGCAACTTTGGCAGATCTTTGTCCATTTTGGGAAGTCCTGTGATAAACAATGCTTGGATCAGATTTCTTGGATTGAATGAATAGATGAGCACAAAATAACAACCCCAATTTATGTTTTAATCTCATACAACTATTGTGTCTAGCTGAAATCAATGAAGGAGATGAGTAATTATACAATTCTTGAAAGATGAGGCTATGGTATATTGATGGACAGCTCTTAATATATGAATTGTATTAGTTTTAATGTCTACTAACTCCTATGATGTAAATAATGTTAGGCACAATTTCTGTTTTGGATGAATGTGCCTATTACAATGTTGGATTCAAACTTTGAATGTTAGGCGCAATTTCACTGTTTGGCACTTCGAAAAAAAATTTAGTTTACGAAAATGATAACTTTTAAAATGAACTATGGCCCCTCCAACTACTTAAGAAAATCAAACAATTAGATAGTACCAGAGGAACATCTATTTAGTCTTTGACAGGACTTTGTTCTCCATAACACCAAATCAAGTCTTAATGTTGCTGAAAGTGTAAAATTGCTTGTTGCTCCTTTCTGGTCTTCAGCCCCTTAATGGATAGAACCTCTGTTTTTGTGGGAACCAAATATTAATGTGTTATTTGTCTATTCTTAAATTGGTTCATTATTGTCATTATCTTCGTTCTTAATTTTAAGTTATCATTTGATTTGATTTGGCCTCCCTTTTTTATTAACTTATGTATTGTATTTATCCTTTTCTACACTTTTGTACTTTGTAGCCTTCACTTGCCTTCACGTATTAGCAAGCATTGCCTGATATCGAAGCATCCAGTGCTTTGAACTCAAATTGGACTTCTACTTTCATGTCTCAACATTTGCAATGCCTACAAAACTCCCAGGTTAATTTCATTATTTTAAATTCAATTATGTGCTCCTCAAGTTTTTTGCAATACCTAGAAAACTCACATGTTAATTTCATTTTACCACATTAGTCTTTCCATCATATATTTTTAATTTACAATCTGAACTTTGATTAACAACTCCTCACATACTTTTGGGATTGCAGATTACTCTTTCACTTCACTTTTAATTCTGTGTGCCTTAAGTGAAGTTAAGTGAAATAGTATAAAGGAGATGGCTTCATGCAAGAGCAATCTTAATCTCGTCATTCAACTGATATGTCCTTTTCTACAATAGCTCATGAATTTTTAATTTTTGTTCATTTTCTTAAATTACGGATTATTATGTTTTTTTGTTAGGGTTCGTTTGATTAGCGAGATAATAATAGAAAATACAATAAAGAGCAAAAAATTGGATTTATTTAGTGTTACAGCTTTCTAAAGCCTTCCAACTTAGCTAATCATTCTCACAAATTATGCAAAGCATTTTTTTTTTTGCTTCTGTAAGTAGAAACTGAATTTCATCATTTCCATAATTGTACATATTCCCTTTTTGCTCTCACATTTTATCGATATTCCTTCCACTACTAACTATCAAAAATGAGTGAACAAAATGACGAATTGCAGAAATGAGGATGCATTGGATTCGCATGCCCATTTTATTGATATTAAGTGTTTTTTATTGATATCAGAAATAGGGGAAACGGCAAGTACCTACATCTACTTAGGTTTATTTTCTGTAGTTTGATTTGATTTTGTATTTGGAGAAAGTTTATTAATTTTCTTGTCTTTGATACTGTTTGCTCGCCTTTATATCTTGTCTCATACAAGTTGCTACTGGGAGATTGAGTCTTGGAAGTACTTTGGTTTTGAGGTCTATGTGCATCTCATTTTTTCTTTGATACTTTGTGGATGTGGATGTGCCTATTACATCACTGCGACACTGGTTTGCTGGTTTTTCTAGTTGTAAGTTGATGGATTTTGATATTATAGCATGTAATGACCATGCTATATTTGTTTGTTACATTTGTGTCAGATTTGTTAACTCGTCATTATTCTAAAAGTGTGTCATTCTTTGTGGAACATTTAGTGAAGTTAGATTCATGGATGTGGCACTTTCTAGGAAGTTGGAAACGTGATCTGACATAAATTTCTATAATCAGTAGGCTGGTCTGTATATATATTTATGTTCCATGCATTCGTTTCTTCAGTATAGAATATTTTTTCACTATTAGTGACACAACGCTCTTTCACATTGTGTTAGTCATTACCAAGAGATAATTGGACGTTATTGGTTTGTGGGATATCACTTATAACATGATACATTTATAATGATATGGTATTCATTATTATTTTGGGTAGATTTGTTCACTTGGCTGATCATATTTACACATTACATTGAGCTTCTGTTCATTTTACATTCCATAAAATGAATATTCAGCAAGATATATCTTGGTATAGGAGTTGACTATAAATAAACCTGTTGCCTCTTCATGGGAAATGGGGTTTCTGTGATATATCTGCTTTTATGTGAGAACTTGTATAGTTTTTGCAATTTCAAACAACCTTGGGTTTTGTCCTTTTGGAAGCATCATACTCAGCCCGTACTTCAAGAACAGTCTCTTGATCATCATCAAGAATTATATACATTACGTATAGGAAATGCATATCTACAGACAAAAATAAGAACCTCACTACTCAGTTTCCATATGCCTACGGCCCGGTAAGTATGCATTAGAATCCAGACACCTCTGAGTAGGACAGATTTGCCTGGAGCAAGCCCATAGTAATCTTTAGAATCTTTCATTCGAAAATCTTCGTGTTCAATGTATACGATGTTGGAAAAAGGGACCTACAATAGAAGCAGGAAAGCTAAATCAACTAAAACTTGAGACATTCAACAGTGGCACCCATACTTGGTATAGAAGTGAAGATTAAGTTTCCATGGCAACTTAGATTCTGCCTAAAGCAGTTGGACAAATCATGGAGACGATACACTCATCCTAGTTCTTCAACATTTTCTCCAAATACAAGCAATCTATCTAACCTTCTAGTAATTCCAATGCCACGAACAAAAGCATTTATTGAAGTTGAAGTAACTCCTCCTCGTCGCAATCCAGCTAATGTCATCATACGAGGATCATCCCAACCATCAACCCACTTTTCTGTCACGAGACGGTTCAACTGCAACAGTATACCACAGTCATTAAAAAGGTTGGTAAAGCCCCAATACATCCAATAACCAGTAATACGAAGCACGATGTGTCTCGAATTCAAGTGTACAAAGCTGCATAAAATACAAATACAACATTGAACAATTACACAAATAAAATAAAAAAATTCTTGTATATCACTGTTAACAGCCAAAAAATTCATGCTGGAAACAGATTGAATACAAATAAGGAACAAGGGTATTACAAAGGCAAAGGTCCATAAAATAAGGATGTTCCAAACAGGATTATCTGATAGGAAAAATAAATGTTAAGAGAGCAAGTCCAATAATCACACTGATATGTAATCATATCCTATTTTCCACAAAAATAAACTAATGCTAAAAGGATGTTCCAAACATTTGGTAGAGGGAGCTCTCAAAAACCCGGACTCATTTACAGTTCTGATAGTACAACATCCTGTTCAATCTATTCAGTTCATTTAATTTGAAAGCAACAATATAGCACTACTGAAAGGGACAATGAAAGAAAACAAGAGAAAAGTTTGTTTAGTAAACACGCTTTTTGTTTATCTGAAAAATTCTTCAAGTAAAGCGTGTTTACTAAATATATTTTCTTAATAAGGAAAGCGTGTTTAGTAAAAGCGTAGTTTACAAACACGCTTTTTACTTAACCCAGCTGCCCATACGAACCACCAAATGAGTAACATGTGTCAAGTTCCTATTTAACATTTTGCCTATATATATTGAGTCCCTTTCAGGAGAAGCTTTCTAAACTTGGGAAAGGACACTGTAAAAAAGAGGAAGCCCAACAAAATTCTAAGATTTTTTTGGTGCTCTCTCGTTCTCTTACAGCCTTTTCTACACTCTTTCTCTTTTTTTTTTTAAATTTTATTTAATGTATTTATTTTGTCATAGAAAGTGGGGATCTTATTTTTTAGCTGAGACTCCGCCAGTTTAGTATGTAAAAATCGTTTAATTTTTTTCCAGTTTGTGTGCGGAGCTCGCTTTTAAGCTGATGTTATGTCCGTTTGGGAGAAAAGCTTAAAATTTATTTAATGTATCTATTGTCTAACAGTATGGGATTTTGCTTTTTAGCTGAGATTCTGCCAATTTAGTAAAATTAAATTCGTTTACTTTTTTTCTATTTTGTGTGCGGAGCTCGCTTTTAAGCTGAGATTCTGCCTGTTTGGGAAAAAAAGCTTAAACATTTATTTAATGTATTTATTGTCTAACAGTGTGGGGAATTTTCTTTTTTAACTGAGACTCCGCCAGTTTAGTAAAATTAAATTCGTTTACTTTTTTTCCATTTTGTGTGCAGAGCCCGATTTTAAGCTGCGGTTCTCCCCTTGCTTACACATTTATTTAATGTATTTATTGTCTAACAGTGTGTGGAATTTTCTTTTTTAGCTGAGACTTCGCCAGTTTAGTAAAATTAAATTCATTTACTTTTTTTTCATTTTGTGTGCGGAGCCCGCTTTTAAGCTGCAGTTCTGCCCGTTTGGAAAAAAGCTTACACATTTATTTAATGTATTTATTGTCTAACAGTGTGTGGAATTTTCTTTTTTAGCTGAGACTCCGCCAGTTTAGTAAAATTAAATTCATTTACTTTTTTTTCATTTTGTGTGCAGAGCCCGCTTTTAAGCTGCAGTTCTGCCCGTTTGGAAAAAAGCTTACACATTTATTTAATATATTTATTGTCTAACAGTGTGGGGAATTTTCTTTTTTAGCTGAGACTCCACCAGTTTAGTAAAATTAAATTCATTTACTTTTTTACCATTTTATGTGCGGAGACCGTTTTTAAGCTGAGATTCTGCTCGTTTGGGAAAAGAGCTTAAACATTTATTTATTCTTTATGTGAACCTCTTTCAACCTTTGTGATGTTTAATATGCTTTCTTATTTTTCAGTTTGCCATCTTTCACTTTACCGCATTTTTAGTACCAGGCCATTTAAAGATTAGTACTATTATTAATGGCCGGTTCTGAGACCTTAATTTATTTTATTTATCTATATGAAATAAAAATATATATTTTCTTATATGAAATATGTATTTTCTTTTATTAGCTAGCACAATATACTAATATAAGCTAACGTATTAATATAAAATTGTAACTTATTAAATTAAAAGCATAACATTACATTTGTTTTTATTAAAGATAAACCAACTCCTTAATATCTTTAGAATTTGATTTGCCTAAAAACATAGCAATAGCCCGCTTTTAGTTTTAATCTTCACTATGTTTTATTTCTTGTTTCATTCTTTGAATTTAAGTTAAATAAAAAAAATCATAAGCAATATACTTAAGTCAAGAGAACTCGCTAACTAAACCAAGCAGCCCCCTAACGGAAGCTAACAACAACCAATAACAGTGGCCATGCACGCCCAGCGTGCATGTGCCGGCTTCCAATTCAGTTGTTCGACCTAACTTTAGGACGCGCGTTCGAACAATCCGAACGTCGGTTTCAATCGTCGTTCGTGGCTACGCGTACGTGGTCATGAGATGAATCTAACAAAACTAACGGTGGTTAGATCAGAGGTCCGGGATGATGGCGACAAGGGTCCAAAGTCGACAAAAATTTTATTTTTTAGCTGAGACATAAAATCATAAAATGTGAATTTTTGATTTGGGTTCGCTGGAAGAGTTTTTTGATGATTAACACCGTTCGCATGTGGCATTAGGCCGTCAAAAAGGAAGACCCAATGTTATCCAGTGGCAGTGGTAGTGGGTGATATTAGAAACAGTGCTCAACAAAAATATTATTTTTGTGCACGAAGTATAAGTAGTTATCTTTTAAAATAGTTATATATCTAGGAGAGATATATAAATAGTTATTGTTAGAAACAGGCAACCCAAGAGGGGGGGGGGAGAATTGGGTTTCTTTGCTAGCAATGGAGATTTAAAAAACCTTTTCAGAAAAACTTTTAATGTCTTACA
>JAOTRH010098651.1:0-16066 GCA_034768845.1 Heliamphora exappendiculata
TATATGTCGTCATAACCCTGGCTGCCAGTACGCATGTGATACATATCATTCAGTCTCTTAGGGTTTCCACAGATTATGAGAACTAGAGAAAAAGAGAGGTGCCAGATAGGGTTTGGAACTTCAAAGGATCTAGCCCACACTTAGTTCAAGTTTTGGCACCTGGGAATACAGTAGAAAATTTAAGCAGAGACGATATTATCGGCATGCTGTGTTGAACTTCAGATTCAAGTTCAAGTGTTGAAACATGACCAAATTAAAGAAATCATGCAGGTATAATTTCAATTCCTCCTTGTGTGTGTACCAGATTTCAGTTATTATGGGTTCGAAAAATTTGGGATTTTTCCGTTCAGATTTTTTCCAAATAATTTTTCATCCATCTGGACGATTTTACGTAATACATTTTTTTTCAAGCTTTTTTGGTTTTGTGCTGTTTGATTTGATTCATAAGAACTATCATTATTTCTTAGGAATTTGGTCCCTTCAGACACTTCATTCTTTAAGGGCTCAACCTTTTCCTTCAAAGCCCTAATGTTCTGACTAGCCAAAAGTAACTTTTTCTTCGCGAACGGAAGAAATGCGTGGTTCTTCTTCTAGCACAGAGCCATATAATGGCCCAAAGCAATGGTCTAAATAGAAGAAAGTAAAGATATAATCAGTAAAAAGTTAACGACAGGACAATTATACAACTAATCAAAGAAATAGAGAGGAGAAGAGAGTAGCGAGTATACCTTGCCTGCCTCTTGATGATAATGTCCAGTCAGAGCATTGACGGTGGATACATTTATTTCTTCTTAATCGCATGGTAGAATGGCAATTTCAATCATCTTCAACCCAGTGTCTCCCCTTTATAGAAACGGAGGACACAGGGACCTCTTGAGCAGGGTAAAAAGTTGAAAGAGAAGAAGGAACAACTTCCTTCCCCTTCTCATGACCAGGGGCAGTGGCTCCGCGATTTGAGCCCATTTTTGGCTTAGGAATGATTCCCTCCTTGGGAAGATTGGCTTGACCTCACCTTTGAGCGACATCAATGGCCTTAGCATATATAGGCGCTACCCGGGGGTATCTTTGAAGTTAGTAATGTCAAGGTCTTTTTTCCTTATGGGTCATAATCCTAGGCCTCATTGTTAGGAGAGTTGGGACAGAGTGCCATTTTCCTGAGTTGCCCTCTTTTCATTTAGCTCCTTCAGGCTGTTGAACACATCCTTGTCCACACGTCTCATCGCTTCTCCAAGCATAACTATTAATCAGGTCAACAAATTTAATAAAAATAGCAGAGCAGGATTAGGAGAGCTAATAGAAAAAGTTGAACTAAAAAATGAAATTGCAATGTTTCACTTGCCTCTTAGAAATTTCCTTAGCCTCTACGTTGCAAAATAATGTTAATGAGGCAAAAGAGGGTTCAAGGCCGAGGAGATACACACTTAGATTATCTGGGGTGACCAGGGTTGACCAGGGTTGACTAATTCCTATCCTCGAAGGAATAAGTTAACTAGATTCTCTCTTTCTCCTCCTTAGAGACGTCAAGACACCTCACACTACCTAAAGATAGACCCCCACAAAACTGAAGTTACATGCCCCAAGGTAAAAGGAAAGAAAGAGGAAAAGGAAGAAATGAGAATGTATTGACCATCCCTTTTGAGGTTGGCCCAAACTCTTTGGATCAGGGGAGTAGATTTGTTCACGTCTTCCCGAGGTTAGAATTCCCATCTATCCCTGAAAATGAAGAAAAATAGCTCTTTTAGCCCTTGTTCGTTGAGGGCAAGCCGATGATTAAACCACATTTATCATGGGCTTGAAAGCTAACCAAACTAGATAGCGACTCCACCGGCTTGTAACACCAAAGAAACTATCAAAGGGTCAGAGAAAGCTTCTGATCACTGAAGGTCGGCCATAGGACCATGCATCCTATAAGAATCCTCCAAGCATTTGGAACTAACTAACTTGGAGCAATCTCTAGGAATTGGAGGACTTTCCTAAAAAAAGTGGAAGAAGGAGCCCTAAATCGAACAAGGCTTAGAATTTGAAACTGTAGCAAAAATTGGCCAAGCTCGAGGCCCTCAATAGTTGGGGGTATTCCATCAGCGGTGAAAGGCACGTGAAAATAGCTTATAGTTCGGTGAGGGCGGTGAAGAAGAGCTTCCTAGCGAGCATGATCAGAAACGGAAGCCTCTAACGAAACTAATTCTTCCCCTTCTTGGGGAGGTGGAGGAGCAGGTTCACTACGACGTGAACAGCCTAAACTAATCTCTTCTTCAGCATCTTCATCGACAAATCTCATCCTTCAGAGAAAAGATTAGAATTATGGTTTGGAGAGGAACAGATTTCAAGGGTACAGAGCAAGGGATATTAGTCTATGAGAGAAGCTGTGCTCGTAGGATGTAATCGGTGATTGGTGTGGTACTTGAGGTGGAGGATGACTCTTCGGCATTAAGAGGATTGTTAAGATACCATTGCCTAATCTCAATGAGGGAAGATGTTAGCCCAATGGTATTTTAAATAGATTTTGATAATTTTATTAATTTACATTTTTTAATTAATTGATTTAAAAGGATTACATTTAATTATTTCGAAAAAGGTAGTATCGACATTACATGTTAAATGAATCGACACCTTATGCCATTTGTGCTGACACATTATGCTGAATGAGTTGATATTTTGTATTCTGGAAAAGACTACTTTGAGTAGACACCAATTGGATTTTGGGTCGACACCTTAACAGCATTGTATGAGACGTTTCAGGAACTCAAGTGTGTCGACACCAAAGAGATTTGTGTTAACACCTGTGGTATTGGATCGAGATCCAAGTTGAGTGGACACAGTTACAATTTGTGTTGACACCGAGTTAAGGCCGAACGAGCATGATGAGTCGACACCTAAGCACCTTGATGGGATTCAACTTGTGTCGACTCCAACACGCATATGAGTCGACACCAAGTGATCCTCCGGGTTCTGGGCTCCGGGTTCTAAGTGTCGACACCAGAGACAACATGAGTTGACACTTATATACTATTTGGAAAACTCAAAGTGTGTCAACACCAATGATGCAATGAGTTGGCACAAAGACTTTAAGTCATCCCCCGGACACTCACCCAAATGTGTCGACACCAAAGAACAAATGAGTCGACACAAAAGCACCACTTGAAAACAAGCAGTTTGGGTCAACACCAAATAAGACAAGTGTCGACACCAAAATTTTAATAGCCAAGTCGGACTGCCTGGGTCGACACCAAAGTAAAGAAGTGTCGATATCATTTTTTCAGTAGCCAAGTTTGAATAAAAGGGTCAACACCAAAGTAAAAAAGTGTTGACACTAAATTTTCAATAGCTAAAGTCTCTCATCTAAGTCGACATTAACGAAGAGATGAGTCAACACCATGAGTAGACCATGAAGCTTTGAGTCGACATCAACTATAATATGAGTCGACACCAATGTCCCAGCTGAAAAACTAAAGTAATGCAAGGGTCGACACCAAAAGTACTATGAGTCGACACCACTGTGTGGGTGAGAAAAATACAAAAATAAATTCAACACCAATAGAGTATCGATTTGACACCTTTGCCCAAGAACCAAGGCCATGACCAGATTGTGTTGACATCAAAAAGTTTTGTGTTGACACCTACGACGGAATTCAAAAAAGACACTGGTTCGAATGGTAATATTTTCAGAGCATTTATTGCCTCCACCAACAACTCAATGGTCATTTTCTTTAGTTGGCTATATAAGAAGTAAAATTCAAAACTTCAAACTTCTAAACACTATTCTATTGATTGCATTGAAAGCCCTTATTTTTCAAAGAAGCATTTACTGCTACATTTACTCCTCCAGCCAATTACTCTCACTTCATTGTACATTTATTAGCAAATCATGGTAAGGAGTGAGTGTTTGTGAATCTTTGATTCAATATCATTTATTATAAAGGGTGTGTCACCCTTGCTATCCTTTAAAAGAGTGAACTAACTTTTTAAAGAAGAGCTGAAGAGTGTTTAGAAAAATATGGAGTGTTTGTAGAAATCTTTTTAGGCTTTAAAGGCTTTTATGTGCTTGTGAAGCATTCAGTATTACTTCAAAATTCTCGAGGGGACACTTGGGGAGTGAACGTAGGCTTGAGAGAAGTCGAACCACTATAAATCCCGGTGTCTATTTCACTTATTCTCTTACTTCTTTCATTTCACTGTTGATTACATCCTTACTATGTTTGTTGTGTGAAATTAAAAGATTTTTAAAATTATTATTATTGTTCTAAAATTCAATTCACCCCCTCTTGAATTTCTTAGGACTAATAATTAGTGTCAGAGCTTGATCTCTTGTTTAGTGGCTTAACAGTCAAAGAGGGCCCATGGCAACCAGTATTGAACCTGTTTAACCTGAAGGCCAGTCCACCAATAGACCTCCCTTGTTTATTGGAACAAATTATAATAATTGAAAAACCAAGATGAGAATTTACATCTAGAGTGTTAACTATGACCTATAGAGGGTCATCATAAATGGTCTTAAAAGGCCTACCATAGTGGTAGAAGGGAAAATTTCCCCTAAACCTGAAAATAAATGGACTAAACCTGACATTAGAGAGATACAAAAAAGTGTCAAGGCCATGAACCTACTGTATTGCTCTCTTAACCCTAATGAGTTCAATAGGATCTCCACCTATGACACTGCCAAGGAGATATGGGATAGACTTGAGGTCACCCATGAGGGAACCTGTCACGACTCATATTTATATATGGCATCTGTGACGAGCCAGTGAGTCAAAACCCACCAAAAGGCTCTTTCTTTTTTTATTTCACATTCCTTATTCTGAATTTTGTTTACTGACTTTTTTTTCCTTGAAATAAACTTGTTCAAGTCATTCCAGTTTTGAAACAAAACTAACTTATTCATTAAAAAGAAATCATTTCTATTAACATTTCGAGTAATTCATTTTAAAACTCTTAGAGCTTCTAACTGTGGAAAATAACATCCAATCTTACTAAAACTTATTTCCAAGTACTTAATACAGAAATCAAAATGCAGCAATTACAAAACTTAAAATAAAATTATGAATAAATTAAAACTATCTTTTTGTTTCGCTACCGGTTTCTCCATGCATTCAAATGTCACCTGAAATTGTTCAACATTCATTAGCAATTCTAGTGTGAATTCAATGATATCTGAATTATTAATTATTACATAGTATTAAAATGATATATTTCAAACGATTTCCCTAGTTATTTAGTAAGAAACGACCCCACAATTTATATGGTGGATATGATAATTTCTTATAGTCACCTAGCTGTGGCTCCACTCTTATTACCATGCCTTGCTGGTACGCTTAACGTCTATTAGGGATCAAAATGCTGTTTAACCGATCATATTTTTATGCATCGTTTTTATTTGTTTTCATTCATTAATTAAAAACTATTTTCTGTTTTTTAGCAATACATCATATCAAGTATTCACGTAAAATAAAAATTAATTCAGATATCAGAGACTCACCTGATCTAGCAGAATTCGATTTAATTATCATATGCAAAAAAATCCTGATCTACACGTCGCGTAAAAATGAGAGTTTTAGTTATTATCTTATTTCCCTAAAACTTTCTTAAGTTTTATTTATTATTATTTTTCCTAAGAAAATAATTTCTAACTAATTTTTTATTATAAAATCTTGTCATTCACTTTAAATGTTTATTTCAAACTTCTTATGAAATTAGACATTCTAGTAAACATTTAAAATATTTATTAGAAAATAACTTTTAAATTTAAACGCTTAAAATATTCCATTTTCTCAAGATAATATAAAATTATATACATATTACCCTTTTCATACTCAAAATATTTATTTTATATCAATTAATAGGATATTCTTAAATTATTTAATTATTTAATTAAATATTCATCAGTTAGCAAAACACAAAACTTCTTTGTTAAAATATTAAATCTCTTTAATTTAAAAGTTTTATATACATATATATTTTTTATAAAATCAAACTCATACAACGTTTGATAAAAATTTTGTAGTTTGAATATCTCTAACATAAAATTTAACTACCATTTTTATTTAATTAGAATCCTAACTTATTAAAAGCTAAATTCATAAAAAAAAATACTTGTTTTTATGTTATTTAAAATATTTAAATTTATATCTTTTAAAATTTAATTTGTGCAAAAAAACTAAGGGATAATTACACTTACTTCCCATGAGATTTAAGCTTACTACAGAAATCTCCCTTGTGCTCTCTGAAATTACACTAACATTTCATGAGATTTAATTTTTAACATCAATTGCGCCCAATTGCACCCAATCGTTACATTTTTGAACAAATTTTTATAATCCAATCCGTTCATTACGTAGAACTTGTCGAGTTTGTTTAGCATATAAAAATTTAGATTCATCCGATATTTTTAGTTAAGTGATTGAATAAGATATTCTAATAAATAAATAAATAAATATTATTCAATCACTTAATGCTAAACAAACTCGATGAGTTCTACATAATGAACGAATTTGATCATAAAAATTTATTCAAGAATATAACAATTTGGTGCAATTGATGTTAAAAATTAAATCTAAGGAGAGGTTAGTGTAATTTCAGAGACCACATGCGAGGTTCATGTAATAAGCTTAAATTTCGGATGAAGTAAGTGTAATTATCCCAAAAACTAATTAAATCACATGTTATATAAATTTTTAGTATAACTTTTTAATTTTATTCTATTTTTTTTACTCATAAAGGCAAAACAATAAAAACAAATCAAACAGAACTTAACAATGAAAAGCAATCTCAACTTAACAATCAAAATGCACCTAACGGAATGCATGGCAAACACCCAAGAATCATGTTAACTCCCGTACGTATCCTGAAAACTGTTAGCATTTACTCAGTTTTTCCGTCATCTTCGGACTTGCCATACAGGCTATCCGGATGTCGGTTTTGACGGCGTTTGTGGCTACGCAAAGGTGGTAATGAGGTGAATCTAATCAAACTTAGGGCGACGGAAATGTTGCACTGATGTGGCGGCTATGGGTGGCCGAAGATGGCCCAACGGACTGTTTTTTTGCCAAATTCGAAAACGATAATTTCTTTTGATTTTTGTGTCACGGGTGGTTCACGGTGGTCGGAGATGGTCCATTGGTGGTTTTTGGGTGGTCAAGAGGTGGTGGGTGATGGTGGCAGAGGGTGGTGGCAGTGGTGGTGCGTGGGGTGGTGTGCGGCGGTGAAGGTGGCCTAAAAGGTGGCAGCGGTTGGGCGTTCTGGAGGTATGGCAGTGGTAGTGGAGGCGTTTGGTGATAATGGTGGAGGCCTCTGGTGGTGGTGGTGGTTGCCACCGTGTGGAAGAAGGAGAGAAGAAGAAACGGCAGAGAGAGAGAGAGAGAGAGACAATACCGAGAAGAGAGAGAGAGAGAGAGATGGCCGGCTGTCCACGGCGACGGGGTTGCCGGCGAGAACGGCGGAGACGACCGTGGACGGCGGCTGCGGTGGGCACTGGAGGCGACGACGGGTGTGGGCGATGGCGTCGGGCAGCTCCCTTTTCTTCTTTTTTTTTTTTTTCTATTCTTTCTGAACTTCCCTCACTCTCTCTCTATCTTAACCTATTCTGATATGCAACGGTTGCATATCAACTGCTATTATATATACTAAGTTAAAGGCGAGCTGGGGAGCGTGCTGCACCTTCTTGGGACATGTTTTTCAAGTATATTTTTATAATTTAGTCCGTTTATTATCTAGAATACATTGAATTTGCTTAGCATGTAAAAATTTAGATTCATCGAATACCTGTAGCTAAGTGATTGAATAAGATCTCCTAATGTTATTTTATAAATAAATAAATAAAAATTATAATTTTTAGAAAAATATTTTTAAACAAATGTTAATCAATCACTTAGTTATAAATATCCGATGAATTTGAATATTAACATCTTAAACAAATTCGACGTTTTTTACATAATAAACGGATTAAATTATAAAAATATGCTAGAAAAACATACCCTAAAAGGGCAGCAAGCTCCCCAGGTCCAAGTTAAAGACTCGTTAATGGCTCAGGGTTGTGAGATTTAATCCCCATTCATTACAACTGCTAGTAAATTATGAAAATAATAAGTATTATTATTACTATTAATTAATTTAATATTTATTTTGTAATTAAGTAGACATAATAATTATTATATATATATATGTATATATATATTTATTATTTATTATTATTATTTTTTTATCAATTGTAACGAACAACCCATTATTAGGATTTATTTATTCGTTTAATTTTATTAATCATATATTTTTAATTTTTTTTAATTTTAATTTTTTCTTTTCTTTTTCTTCGTTTAACCTTAATATGGTGAGCCTCCTAATATCACCCCCGAGGCTTTCTCTTTAACCTTAATACATACTCCAAATCCTGAGGCCAAAATTGAATCTAATACTCTAATATATATATACTGAACCGACTAATCTCTCTAACCCTAATACATACTTCAAATCTTGAGGCCAAAATTGAACCTAATACTCTAATGTATATATACCGAACCGACTAAAAGCTCACATTAATGTTGGTTAAATAGGTATTATCGGTTACACAATATTATCACTAAATTTATATTATAATTAGATATATTATAATTAAATATTAATAATTACCATTATACATATATATATATATATATATATATATATATATATATATATATATTCTATTATTATTAACTAATTATAATTAAATACCATTATTTTCGTACTATTTTTTTAATTAAGTAATTTTATGTATGTAAGGGGCGAAACTGAAAATTCATTAATGTAACTATTATTATAATAATTTATTTATTTATTTAATTTAATTAATTATATTATTGTTATTATATTTTTTTTCGAGATATCACATTCTCCCCACATTTATAAGTTTGGTCCTCCAAAATGGTTTGATAATTTGGACTTTTTGAAATCGTGTACACGGAAAGATATTTGATTATTTTAGATCGTGTGATTTTTTAAAATTAATAAATTTATTTTAATTAAACGAATTTTTATAATCCTAAAAAATATTAAATTTAAGTGGGAGAGAAAATTTATTCACAGATAAATTCCGCGATCTCCATCACCAGCTTGTAACAATATAATTAAATTCTGTGTGTTTACAGTAATGCCTTCTTCCCCATCGGATAAATTAATTGCAGTATCGCCAGTACAAATCTACTTTAGGGATAATTCTGAATAATTGTTAGTGTGGATCACTTTTTCATCTGAAGAGTTCATTACGAAGCGATTGATTTAGGATTATGCGATAGTTAACACTTAGCTGTATAAAATAGTATTTTTTCTATCTGAGTTACTACTATTATATACTGGACCGAAACTACGTTAGATATTTAATTTTACTTGGCAGGGTCAGTTGTCTAGATAGTAAAATTAATAGTAATTAGCCTGTCTGAACAAACGATGGATAATAGACGTCCTCCCATCGAGATATGCTATTTATAAGATACCATACTGATGGTGAATTTATTTTAAAATGATAGCAGGAATCAAATTAAAATAAATTCAAAGTATTGTTCGTCATAATTAATGATTACTTTTAATTATGTGATTCTCATGATTAAAATTGTTTTCAATCCACTCGCGTCAGTACTCAAAGAAAACAAACTAACAGGATCAAATTTTGTTGACTGAAAATGTAACAACCCGGCCTGGACCGTAGCTGTAACAACCCGGACTATAACTACCCATGTAGCAATCTAACCTAAACCTTAGTATCAGCGATGGTTAGTTGACAAGATCTTAAGTAGCTAGAAAGAGAAAAATCCTAATTCAACCCGTAACTCTAATTCGGCCAAAAAATCTTAAAAAGATCAAATACTCAGAGACAAAACTCATATACTCAGAAAAGTCTAGTGACAGTTTAAATAAAGTAAATAACATAAAATACAAAGTTAAAAATCAAAAATTTTTACAATTAGGATAAATGATCATTTTGCCCCAAGTACAGCAAAAAGTCTTAAAAATTCAAGTTTTAACACATGAAATTCCCAAATTAGAAACTTAGATACAATTAAATAATAAAAGAAAAAATAACAATAAAAATAATAAAAATACCCTTGCATGGCCGGCCACCTTGGGGTTTGTGCACAAAAATTTATTTTTTGCTTTTTTAAACTTAAAAATGAGAATAAATTATATAAATTATACACTATTATGACTCAAAACTTTTTATACAAATAATATACATAATAATATAATAATATAGATTAACAAAAGCAAACAAATTATTATTTAAAGTTTTCACACAATAAATAAGTTAAAAAGTCAATTGTTGTGAAATTAGTTTAAATTGACTTAAAAGTTTATACCTATTTAATTAATTACTAAAAAAATTATAATAATTTATAAAAAGACTAAATTAATTATAAAAATATTAATATAATAGGTTTTAGTGGATTAAGATACTAAAAAGATACATAAAATTATTATTTTATATTTTTTCTTGCACAAAGTGGTACCAAAATACAATTTAAATCTCATAATAGTACAAAATTAGCTTTTGTGCTTCCCCAAACAGTCCCAGCCAAAATTCCACTACCATGATCTGAATATATATCTCTTGAAAAGAGTATAGCCACCCCATGCACTCAATAGAATTTAAGAAAATTCAAATTAAAGCTTATGCACAATAATTATTTTTCACTACAATTTTTGCTATAAAATAAGACTCAAACTACCCTTTCTATTCTCCATATTTCGGTCAAGAGAGTGACGAAGAGAAATAAGAAAATATCCTAAGTGTTCTAAGAGAGAAGAATGAGAGAAAGAAGGAGAAAGAGAGAATGAGCTTGGTAGGAGCAAGGAATGTGCATAAAAGCTAAGTCTAAGTCGTTCTCCATCTTTAGATCTTCAAAACAAGTAAGTAAATTCCTTAAACCTTCTTTCATTCTCTCATAAAATAACTCTCAATCCATCTCTATAATCAACCATGAGAATAAGAAATAAGATTTCACTTAAAAAGACGTTGCATGAGTATATTAGGGGCTGCTCATATAAGATCAAGTGTTGTATGGGTTTACATGTAAGTGTTTTTTAGTTTTATAACTTGAATAGGTTCTGAAACTTTGGCATATATGAATATATAACATGCATACAAAGAAAATACATTAAATTTAAACACAACATGAGCTAAGTTACCGAAACCTTAAATGGCCTGCTTTTCTGGGCGTATTAACTTTCTACCACAAACTTTAAACTACCATAACTCATTGTATAAAAGTAATCTAAATGTAATTTTTATTTCCAGACCTAGCATTTTAAGTTCTCTTTCATAGAAAATTGATTTGAAGTGATTTCGTTGGGTAGAATTCTAGATATAACATTTTTATCAAAGAGTGCCAGATTTTGACCACTCTGAATTTCAAATATAAAAACCCTAGGTTAGAGTGAAAACCGAGCTTAGGTCAAAACATAAAACTTATACCTGACATGCTTAGCTTACTTCCCACCAACAATGAGGTAGAAATATGAAGTCTTCATAGGTAAAAACCCTTTTCAAAGTCACTATTGTGATTTAGTGACTGACAAAGCTCTTTGTCACACATTTTTGTGGGACCATAAACCTACGTTTTTAACATCCAAATCCACAAGTGGTTTTCATGAAAAATGTAGATAACATATTAAACTAGATACTGAGTAAAGATCAGCCCAAAATACCCTTGGATGTTTGCCAAAGGCCTTGTCCCTTCTCTATTGAAAATCAATTCTGCTGAACCTTTTTAGGCTGACTGAACCCATTTTATAAATTGGCTAAAATCATCCACTTGTTCCAAACAACTAGCAATAGAACAAAACATGCAATTTATAAGGGACACCTTAAACTAAAACCTCACCAAAAATCCATAGCTCTTGAATTGTTGCCCCAAAATTGAGGCCAATAGAGGCCCAGATTATGCATTTTTCTTTGTGAAGTGCTGAATAGCTTTCGCTTAATTAAAATAAATGACCCTTTTACCCTAGGATCTAACTTTAGTGTTAAACATCAAACTTATAAGAAATATTTTTATCTAATTGGTTGTCAAAATTCAAAAATTAAATCAATATCTAGGTACCTCAATACACCGTTGTAACTTTGAATTTAACGCTTAAACATTTATCTAAATTTGGATAAGTGTATGAATGGTATGTTACATTATGGAACTTGAATATATAGACTTTAAAAGATTTATGTGAGTGGTTGTTGTATGAAATTAACAATTTGTTGATTAGAAATCATGCCGATAGGATGGTTCCATGTCACATAAGTTATAGCTTATACTTCGTATACTTATACTCTATGCTTTAGTAAGCTGTACCTTGTGCTGTACCATGTTTATATGCTATGCCATAATTAGTTGTACACGAGAAGTATGTGCACACCTTGAGCATTGCTACATTTGCATCTTGGTTTATCGGAGTCCCTTTTGTACTTATTATTGTGGGTTGGGTGAAAATCATTCTTTTCTGTGGTTTTGAACCTAGGGCGTCCATGGTTGCCAATGATTTGGAAAGTTATTATAACGAAAAAGGGGTTTATTATGATAAGCGGTAAGGCACCATGGGTTCGTCACTAGCCTTTTTAATTTCGGTAATTTAGACTTTGGGTTGACGCCAAATGAGCATTCTTGTCCTTAAAGTGGGTTTTGTGCGCATATAATCTGGCCAGAGGACTTGGAATAAGGGTGGATGGTTTGGAATAAGGATGTAACTGGCTTCCCCACGCCGTTTCCATTGAGTAAAATGGCTAAGGAATAAAATCAAGGTGAGCGTTTACCTTTCGCAACAAGGCAATAATAAGTTTGGCGGTCAGGTTTCCATTAAGTCTACTCTATAATTCCCGGCGTGGAATTCATGTTATAGTTTTGGATGTATATCAGGTTGGGCATTTGTATCAAGCACTTGCATAATTGTTATTATGTATGCTTACCCTGCCATAAATGTTAAATTTATCTATCTCCTTGGCCTTAAGCTGTATTGGGTGTCATATGATATGTATTATAGGATATTTTGTTGTGAGTTTGTTAGAAGGTTTAGAAAATTTTCTTCTGGGCTTTGGCTCATGGCATTCGTTCTACAGATGAAGAAAAAAGAACTTTTTGAGGAGGGTGTGCTCGTAGGGGAAGAAGACTTTGAGGAACGAGGTGAGTGGTAAGAGCCAGCTGATCCCAACAACACCGTTTGAAGATGTTGAATTCTCTTTCTTTTTTGTTCTTTTGTTCAGTCTGTGCGAACATTTTGTAATTTTTGTTAAACTCTCTGGACGACTGTAATTGTTAAATATTTTGAACAAGTTTTGAGCATTAAATGATGTAGTATTTATCATATGTAATTATGAGTGCATGGCTTGAATATCTCCCTTAATTATAGCTACGTATGTCCCGACGTGTTCGTAAGACGGGGTGTCACAGGAAAAATAACTTGGATATAGCTTTAACTACCAAGGGTATTTCTTCAATGCTAGGAAATGTGTTTATTTCTAAAAAAAGTTCTTTCTCTGGGCCAAAAGACATGAAGAAGAAAAAAGTTCAGAAACAGGGTGACACGATTTTTAGGGTAGTTAATGGGCTACGAACTGGTGTGAAAAAATCGAAAGGTAGATGTTTTCACTACAACCAGACACGAGACTGAAAAATGTAATGTCTAGTTTATCTCAACAAGTTAAACAATCAGGGTAATTTCTGTTCACTGATTGTGAAAATATGTTTAACGGTGTTATCTACCGGTACCTGGTGTGTAAATACGAGAGTCACTAATCATGTCTATAATTCATTGTAGGAGTTCCAAAAAATTCGACAACTTAATGAAGGAGAGATTTACCTAAATATGGGTAATAATACAAAGGTGACAGTAGTTGTAGTGGGAGATATTATTCCCAGTTTTAGTAGAAATTAGATTTTAATATTTAGAGATTGTCTTTATGTACCTTCCATTAGAAGGAACTTAGTTTTGGTTTGTAGATTAGTTAAAGACGAATATTTTGTTTATTTTAATAACTCTGTGGTTATTAAGGATAATAAACAGTTTATCTATTCTGCTATATTGGTAGATGATCTTTATGTTATTACTCTAATCTCTTTTACACTACAACTAACTTAATTGAATAACACACTAATTTACCAGATAAGATAAAGTTTCCTTTTTTAATGAACCAAACGTTTCTTTGGCATTTACGCTTGAATCATATTAATCTAAAAAGGATAAATAGACTAGTAAAAAATGGATCTTTGAGTTCATTAGAAGTGGAGGCACTTTCCATATGTGAGTCTTGCTTAGAGGGTAAGATAACCAAGAGGTCCTTCTCAGCCAAAAGGCTATAGAGTTAAACAACCATTGGAATTAGTTCATTCTGATGTGTGGTCCTATGACTATTCGGGCTAGAGGTGACTTTGAGTACTTTCTCAGTTTCATTAACGGCTACTCAAGGTATGGATACATTTACCTGATACACTGTAAGTCCGATTGCTTTGAAAAATTCAAAGATTTCAAGACGAAAGTGAAGAAGCGTCTAGGTAAAAGTATCAAATCACTACAATCCGACCGTGGTGGGGAGTACCTCTTTGGAGAGTTCAGGAATTACTTGTCATCAGAGGGAATTATATCCCAGTTGACTGCACCAGGTACTCCACAGTAGAATGGTGTAGCAGAAAAAAAAATATGACTCTTATGGAGATGATAAGGTCTATGATGAGTTATTCAGGATTACCCGATTTATTTTCGGGACTAGCATTAGAGACATTGGCTTATATTCTGAACTTGGTACCTTCTAAGTCAGTACCGTCTACTCCCACATAATTGTGGATCGGGCGTAAGCCTAGTCTAAGATATATCCGAATTTGGAGGTGTCCAGTACATGTGCTGAAAGGGAACGCGGGTAAGTTGGAACCAAGAACCTAAGTTTGTTTCTTTGTCGAGTATCCCAAGAGAATGAATGGTAGTCTATTTTATAATCCTAAGGATCAAAAAATTATTGTTAGCACGAATGCTTGATTTTTGAAAGAGAATTATATTATAGACTACAGGCCCAATAGTAAAATTATTCTAGAAGAAATAAGAGTAAATACCAATAGAATGGAAGAAGAATGACAAGTCACTGATATCCCATTGCCTCGTCGTAGTGAGAGGATTATCGGGACATGTGCAAATCATGAACAGGGTGCTGATGCACAGAGTTTAGATTCTCCACAGCGTGTTACTGCTAGTACACAAACACATATAGTGCCTCGTCATAGTGGAAGGTTGTTCATCAACCTAATCGGTATATGTTCTTGGAAGAGTCTTTTAACATGATCCCGATAGAGCTAGATACCGAATCCCGTAACTACAATGAAGTACTTCAAGACAAAGATGCAAATCTTTGGCAAAAGTCTATCGAATCTTCAGCTACGATTTGAATTCGAGTTAAAACTCATGTCATATCTTCTATTGTATTCTCTTATACGATTCTTGAATGTAGGGTGGGCTACAATCTATTAAGAATGCGTACCGGCAGAACCTAGACAACTTTAGTCTTAGAAGACAAGTTATGAAATTGGTTTAGTATACCTGCATATTTATAGGGTTACAGTAGGGACCTAGAGTATAATTATGAGTAAAACTTCTAGTGGAACACAAGCGCGTATCAGTAGTTTCTGTAATTAAGCAAACCTCATAGCAGTATTTGCAATTATGAAAAACCATCAACGATTTTTGCAATTTTATAAAACACTAAATTACAGTTCACACCACTAAAGAACTATAATTGCATTCTAACCCATAATCTCAATACTAGCATTGAGCTCATATTATTAAATGCTTACCATTTCTCTCCACGCTATGATTCCCGATATTCGCCAACTAAATTTAATTACTGATAATTCAATTTAATCGGCATCTTGATATTCTTTAAACCCTTCCACTTAACTTATTTAACTGCAGTATAATCAAATCTACCTGTAGGGTTTGGCCTGTCAAAACTTATAAATCTCCTTAAGGGGTATTGCCAATCCTGATTTTTTATGGCATGGATTCCATCAATAATTAATATTTTTTATATAAATAATACCGCTATCCAACTCACCGAGAATATAGACCCATATAA
>JAOTRH010098672.1:0-16065 GCA_034768845.1 Heliamphora exappendiculata
GAGGAACAAGAAGGAGGGCATCGATTCTTGGCAGTTCGTGCGAATGCTCATACATTCGCGACTCGTCTGCAATAACATATCTAGGTCGTCGGCGATGATCACCTGGGTCACCTTCCACGGCGCGTACGATTTCGTGTTCTTGATCAAGATTTTGACGCGTCGTCGGAAGCTGCCGAATGAGCTCGGCGGGTTCGTGACGATGGTGAATGGCTTCTTCGGCGGGGCGGTGTACGACATGAAGCACATGGTGAGGAATTGCGATGGATTGAACGGTGGGTTGGAGAGGGTGGCCAAGACGATCGGTGTTGATCGGGCCGCCGGGAAGTGCCACCAAGCTGGTTCGGATAGTTTGCTCACCATGCACGCTTTCTTGAAGCTCAAAGAACTGTGTACTTCAATGAAGAATTCAACCAAAAACTTGTTCGGTTTAAGTCAGTTCTGTTTGGACTAGAGTGGAAAGGTTCATAACTTTTTCATCAATTTTCAAATTCGTTGTAATTTGTTTTAGAGTAATACTCCAATGATTAATTAGAGTTGAAACGTTAATAATTTTTCAATCTTGAATTTGTATTATTGTTTTTGTAACAATCTCTGTAGTTTGTTTTGATCACCAAATTGATGATTAATTAGCCTATTAAATTTGTGATTTTTTTTCATAGCCAAGATTAGTCTAAATGATTGTGAGTAAAATTTTGTTTGATTCCACCATATTCATTTTGTTTAGTTAATAAAGTTTTGTGTTGCAAGATTAATAATTTTTGAATTTTTAATTTGTATTATTGTTTTGGTCAGAATCTTGATTGTTTTTTATAGTCAAAATTTAGTCCAAATGATTGTGATTAAGGTTTTGTTTGATCTCAACATGTTCATTTTGTTGAGTAACTTAAGTTTTTTTTGTCTTTGGTTTTTAGTTTTTTGTTCATTAATTAAAAAGATTTTTATGTATTTTTAAAATTAATTATGATAATTTTTATTATATATATTTATTTTTTTATAAAAAAATATTTCTAGAATATATGCATCGAGATTTATTAAATAATATTAGTATTAATATAAAAGTACATAAAAATAAAAAATATTTTATATTTTTGTTGACTTAAAACTTTTTAACTTATTATTTTATTCTCTTTTGACTTAAAATCATTTTAATCCACCAACAAATTTTATCAAATTTATTTGAAAATTATTTAACTTAAAAGTAAATTTATGGCATCATTTGCTTCAACCTAAAATATTTTACAATAAAATATGTTCATGTAAAATTATTTTATAAAATATATATTTTCTGCTTTTGTTTTCTGGTGCTTAGGTGATACCCCACAACTCCCTCTGCTGCCGCTGATGCCGCTTCCGCTAACATCATTATTCTAAAATATCTTACATTTTTTTAAATCAATTTTGATCTTATAAATTAAAATATTTTGTTAAACAAATATTTTATAAGTTTTTTTATTTAACCAAATCTTAAAAATAAATAATAAGTTCAATTTAAGTCTGTTATGTTTGGATTAGAGTTGAAAGATTAGTAATTTTTTAGTCTTCAATTTGCATTATTGTTGTTGTAAAATTCTTTATAGTATATTTTGAGCGGAAAATATAGGGATGATTAATAAATCAATAAGCTTTTTTTTTAAAGATGCCAAGTGGCATAGTTTAAATGCTAGTTTTTCATATAAGAATAAGCCAACATTTTTTATACACAAAAGTGAGGCTAATTGAATTCAATTGATGTGTAGAATATGAAAATGAACAATTTAAATACAAAATAGACTTTTTAATTTTAAATAATTTTTTTATAAAATAAAACATAATCTATTAATACTTAAAAATATGAATCGAGTTACTTTTAACATAAATTATTCTTTTCAAATAATTTAAAAATAAACAGTTTAAATAATTATTTTATACTAACCCGATCCTATAAAATAGAATTTTGATGGGTTTTCAAGGGAACTCATTCCCCAGTAATTGACAATAATTGCAGCCTTGAAGACTACTGCATTCCAGGACCTGGTTGGTGAATTAGGTATTTTGCAGATTTTTCAACGAAAAATGCAAAAAAAAAAAAAAAAACAAGTTAACATAGTTTAATTAGTAAAAAAGTAAAAGGCTAAAAAGATAAAAAAAAAGTTAAATCAAAATGCTAATTGGTAAGATACTTTATTTAAAGTCTCACTCTATTTTAAAAAATAATAATACTCATATTTAATAACTTATTTACTATTTATTCTAATTACACATAATCTTTATAATCTAATATATAGAAGGATAATATTGTCCAATTAAAATAAAAGACAAAAAAAAACTAATTTTGTATTTATAATCAACCAACTTGAAAAAACAAAAACCATACGTGTGAACCTATGAAGCATATATACTTTAAAATAGGCTCGTACATGTATCGAATATGTATTAGACGCAAATATGATACGTGTTCGATATCGTAGAATATATATTTAATATGTCAAATACGAGAGGATACGTATGGATATGTAGTGACGGATACAAGAGGACACATGGAAATATGTAGTGACGAATTTAAAATTTTAATTCAGTGATGAAACAACATTAAGGGTAATGAGAATTTTTGTTTTTTAATAATTCAGCACAATGAGAATTTTTTTTCCCACAATAAATAGATATAAAATTTAAACATTCATTAACAACTACAAAAATTAATAAATATATTTTTACATATGTATTTAAAACTTTGACATTTATTATAACTTTAAAAGGTATATTTTATAATTAATTACAATGAATTTATCTTTTTGAGTTCGAAAAAAAAAAGAAAGTCAAATGAATAAATAGAATATAAAGTTGACAAAGGATAAGAAAGTTTTATTTTTCACTTGCGTACTTAGCAATTCTCTCTAATTTTGTAGGGTCAAAAATAAAATAACAAAAAAGTACAAATATAATATTACTGAAGGAACTTTAATATTTTTTTGTGGAGAACAAACACAATAATATAAGAGAAATATAAAAATATTCATATTTATTTTGGCAGACTAATAGTTTGTTTGGGCTATTAGTTCAGAATATAGTTCAATACCGCGTTTGTTAAGCCTTCGGACTAATAATCCGGGCGGACCAATTCGGACTATTAGTCCGCCAGTTGAGGATAATTGTAAGGGGAGGAGATGTGGGATTAAAAAAAATTAAATTAAGAACTAAATTTAAAATTTTTTAAAAATAATAAAAAATATTAAAATATTAAAATAAATTAACTTAATACAATGGTAAATCATTATCTAGTCCGTTATTTAATCTCACTCAATTCAAACACAAAAAAATTAATCCCACCTCACTACTAATCCCACTTTATTACCAATCTTTCCTCACTACTAATCTAATTCAATTTAGTCCGAATTATCAAACGAGCCCTTAAAAGTACCAGAGGTAATTTAACATTCACAATAGCAACAAAAATCTTAATTGGTGCTATATTATCTGTATTTTTAAATAATATATAACAAAAACATAAAAATAATAGTGAAATTATAAAAAATTTAGTAGGGCTGTGCCCCTATTAATCCTTTACTACTTCCGCCCCTAGGGATATGGAAATGATGCAACAAGGATACGCGGTCTCCAATTTTTTATATTTTTAATTTTTGTAGCATATTTTTTGGTTTTATTTTTTAATTTTTTATATGTTTTACCATCTTAATACTAATACATGATAAAATTGTGATTTTTTTTTTTGTCAGTTTATTGTCAGTTACTTTAACATTCTATTATAATATTTTGATTACTATCCACCTCAAAGGGTTGTACAGATGAAGACAAGGTGCTCTCGTCTCTTTGTGAAGACGATGATTTGGGGTAACTCGAGCCCATGAAAGCGAAGAATTCGGAGTCTGCAATTGCATATGCTACAAAGGAGGATAGTAAAGTTGCAGGTCCATGGGAGTTTTGAGAGTTAGTTTTAGGGGTAGTAACAAGAGGAAGGTGTTTCAGAGGTTTGAGGAGGATCCAGAAACCCTAGCCCTTGAAGATCCTAATCTGTACAGGAGATGTTTGGCACGTGACTTGAATAAAAAATCACGTGAGCATTCTGGCAGAGGATTTGAATTTGAATTAAACCCCTTGAAGATCCTAATCTTCTCTCTTCTCATTATTCTCACCTATTATATAACAGTAAAGCCAAAATTTCACTATTCCCACCACTATTATAAATATGGCCAGACCTCCACATAATAGATATTTAATCATAAATTAAATAATTAAAAATAAAAATAAAAAAATAAAAATAACATCTTCATTTATGCCTCGCAGAGTTTTACTTCCCGGAGGATTTAACAGGATTGTTTCATTCCCTTAATAGATATTTAATAATGAATTAAATAATTAAAAAAATAACATATTAATTTATGGCTCGCAGAGATTCATCTCCCGAAGAGTTTAATAGGGTTCATATCCCCCTATGAATATATATTTAATAACAAATTAAATAATTAAAAAAATAAAATTAAAAGTAATAGTTATCTGTCTATTTACCAAAATGTCATTAATGAAACGTAGTCGTTTAGCTCTCTGTAGCTCCTTTGGTGGGTTGTACGAAAATCACTGTTATCCTTTGGTGGGTTCTGATCTCACTGTTAAAAACTTTTTGTGGGTTGTGATCTAACAGTGTCTTAGAAGGCCACGTGTTTGCCTTCCTGTAGCCCCTTTGGTGGGTATATAAGGATTTAGCCTGACAGTGTCTTATGGTAGGAAAACAGTGAGGAGAGAGAAAATGACAGGAGTGAGGTCTACGTGGTGGGTTTTCACCCTGAACTTCACCGGAGATTTGTCAAAAATCAATTGGTCGTCGTTGACGCAGTACGCTTGCTGGCAACATGAGAGGGTTGGAAAGGACCACCTCCAACGGGTTGTACAGATGAAAACGAGGTGCTCCCGTCTCTCTGTGAAGACGATGATTGGGGGTAATCCACGCTTGGAGCCCATGAAGGCGAAGAACCTGGAGTCTGCAATTGCGTATGCTACGAAGGAGGAGAGTAGAGTTGCAGGTCTGTGGGAGTTTGGAGAGTTAGTTTTAGGGGGTAGTAACAAGAGGAAGGTGTTTCAGAGGTTTGAGAAAGATCCAGAAATCCTAGCCGTTGAAGATCCTAATCTGTACAGGAGATGTTTGGCACGTGACTTGAATAAAAAATCACGTAAGCATCCTGGCGTGGGATTTGAATTTGAATTAAATCCCTTGAAGATCCTAATCTTCTCACTTCTCATTCTTCTCACCTTAGTTCTACGAGTAAAGCAAAAAATTTACTATTTTCACCACTATTATAAATATGGCCAGACCTCCACATAATAGATATTTAATCATAAATTAAATAATTAAAAATAAAATTAAACAAATAAAAATAACATCTTTATTTATGCCTCGCAGAGTTTTACTTTCCGGAGGATTTAACAGGGTTATTTTCTTCCCTTAATAAATATTTAATAATGAATTAAATAATTAAAAAAATAAAAAAAAATAAAAAATTAACATATTAATTTATGCATCGCAGAGATTCATTCTCCGAAGGGTTTAACAGGGTTCACATCCCTCTATGAATAGATATTTAATAAAAAATTAAATAATTAAAAAAATAAAATTAAAAATAATAGTTATCTGTCTATTTACCAAAATGCCATTAATGAAACGCAGTCATTTAGCTCTCTGTAGCTCCTTTGGTGGGTTGTACGAAAATCAGTGTTATTCTTTGGTGGGTTCTGATCTCACCGTTAAAAACTTTTGGTGGGTTGTGATCTAGCGGTGTCTTACAAGGCCACGTGTTTTTCTTCCTGTAGCTCCTTTGGTGGGTATATAAGGATTTAGCCTGAGGTGGTCCCAGTATTCCCGCCTCTGGCTTGTGGTAGGAAAATAGTGAGGATAGAGAAAATGGCAAGAGTGAGGTCTACGTGGCGGGTTTTCACCCTGAACTTCACAGGAGATTTGCCAAAAATCAATTGGTCGTCATTGACGCAGTACGCTTGCTGGCAACATGAGAGGGTTGGGAAAGACCAGCTCCAAGGGGTTGTACAGATGAAGACGAGGTGCTCCCGTCTCTTTGTGAAGACGATGATTTGGGGTAATCCACACTTGGAGCCCATGAAGGCGAAGAACCCGGAGTCTGCAATTGCGTATGCTACGAAGGAGGATAGTAGAGTTGCAGGTCCGTGGGAGTTTGGAGAGTTAGTTTTAAGGGGTAGTAACAAGAGGAAGGTGTTTCAGAGGTTTGAGGAAGATCCAGAAACCCTAGCCATTGAAGATCCTAATCTGTACAGGAGATGTTTGGCACGTGACTTGAATAAAAAATCACGTGAGCATTCTGGCGGGGGATTTGAATTTGAATTAAACCCCTGGCAGCTGGAATTGGTAAAGTTTCTTGATATCATCCCAGACGACCGGTCAATCATGTGGGTTTGTGGTCCACGTGGAGGAGAGGAAAAGAGTACTTTTGCCAAGCACCTGTGGGCCATGAGGGGTTGGTTTTATAGTAGGGGAGGCAAAGAGAAAAATATATTTTATTTGTATCGTTTAGAAATTAAGAATCATGTAATCTTTGATATTCCGTGTGATAAGTAAGGATATGTTAATTATAGTGTAATTGAGTCTTTAAAGGACAAGGTAATCGTAAACACAAAATACGAACCCATGTATATCGTTGATACCTGCACGAAAGTCCATGTAATTGTATTTGCTAATTTTCTTCTTGATTATTTAAAAATCAGTGAAGACATGATAAAATTAATTAATTGCTGAAAGAAAAGTGTTTAACAAGGTAGAAATGTCGTCCACAATAGATATTTAATCATTACCTTGTGGGGTTCACCCACTTTATGACGTCACCCACGTGGAGGTGAGGCCTACTGCGAGCCTGACGGCTCGCGATGGGCAAAACAAGTAATATTATATTGTTTTGCCCCTAAAGACAGCTATATGCTTTCAGGGCTTTTTATAACTATTTCTTCTCTATGCTCATTCTTCTTATTCTTCTCACTTATTATATAACGGTAAAGCCAAAACTTCACTATTCCCACCACTATTATAAATATGGCCATACCTCCACATAATATATATTTAATAATAAATTAAATAATTAAAAAATAAAATAAAATAAAAATAACATCTTCATTTATGTCTCTCAGGATTTTACTTCTCCGAGGGTTTAACAGGATTGTTTCCTTCCCTCAATAGATATTTAATAATGAATTAAATAATTTAAAAAGAAAAAAAAATAACATATTAATTTATGCATAGCTGAGATTCATCCCCCGAAGGGTTTAACATATTAGTCTTGAGCCACTATTCAAGACTAATATCGTTGTAATACGACGTATCATCGTTGCATAAAACAATACAAGAAATACCCTTATTTTTTTATGATATTTCTCATTAACAATATAGTCTTTTTGTGCCCCCAGGATTTCTTTTTTACACGGTAAATATTTAAAGGGTAAAATCATCTACAACATTATATAATGCAAGTGGATTATACATAGACAAATTCACTGCACTTTAGAAGTAATTATGTATGCATAAACTCCTTCCCCGTGAAGTCTTCCTAGATTTAGATGGTCCTTCAAGGATTAAGGTTAGGGGGCAGTCCGACTTCATCTCCGGTTCCTGAAATTGTTAATACGTCAGGATCTGCTGTTTCTACTATTAATCTATTTTGAATATGATCCATAGTTTCGTTGTGCATATAATGAACGTATTGTATATGTTGTGGATCGTTGAAGTATAAGTGGAGTAAATTTCTACTTACGCAGAGGACATTGTTGTCAGCCCAGTCCCTAATGCTTTGTGGGACATTAGGAAAACATGTATATTTTGGTATGTAGACTTCCTGTGGCTCTTGCCATTCTTTGTTGGCTGCGTATTCCAAGTTTAATAGTTGTGTGGACCATATAAATGGCTGTTGAGATTTCACTCTAAATAAGAAGTCAGATTTTGAAGTCGATTCAGCCAAGATATTAGTCCAGATGGTGTCCTTATTCTTCCTTGGACTGCGTCTGGATGCTTTGAGGACTCCCTTGTCAATGAAGTCTCCTCCCTTTGCGATGTAGTCGGCTACGTGGGCGTCTGAACGTGGTACTTGAATGTTTGGATGAAAATTGACACCCACCACATGTGGGTCTTGGATATCGCAGTGTGTAGGAGTAGTAATGTTGAACCTCTTCTCTGTTTGTAGAAGTATGTGGAGATGAGGCTCATCGTTTTGGTGGAATTCTGTAGCAACTCTTATGTAGGTAGGGTTGTATGGTTGGAAGATGAACCAATGTGATCTAGTACAAATTGTGCAATTAAATTGCACTGTGGATAGGTTAAGAATAGTGATTTTCCTTGAACCCTGAAAAAATGTAAAGGTCTGGCCATATTTATAATAGAAGTATCTGTGAATAGTGAAGTTTTGGCTTTACTGTTATATTATAGGTGAGAAGAATGAGAATAGAGAAGAGATACTTGTAACAAGCCCTGAAAGGGTACAGCTGTTATCTTAGAATAGTGAATTTTTTGCTTTACTGTTATATAATAGGTGAGAAGAATGAGAATAGAGAAGAGATAGTTATAAAAAGCCCTGAAATGGTACAGTTGTCTGTCAGGCTCGCGGTAGGCCCTACCTCCACGTGGGTGACGTCATAAAATAGGTGGGCCGTACATGTTACAGGATATGTTGTTGAGTATCATATCCCACCTTTTTTGTCCTGTAGTTCAGCTGGCATCGACATAATTATTAAACAAATAGTAAAAAGTATATTACAGCTGTAAAAATAGAATCTTTTTTTCACCTTTATTTTGAATTTGAAAATAGAATCTGAGGTAACAGGGATATTATATACCGCCATATAAATATATTAAATAATAAATTTAATAATTATAAAAAAATAAAATAAAATAAAAAAATTCACCTTGAGGGAAAAACTTCCGTTGAAAGTTTAAATTATTCTCTTCAAGGAGAACAATTCCTATTTAAGCATCTTTTCCTTTTTCAAGTGGCATTTCTGATATAGATAGCATCCAATGTTGTATATTCCCAACTATACAACCACGTGATTCTGTAGTTAAAATAAAAAGAATATATTACTTTAATAAAGTAAATATTATAGATGTGATCTAAATTGAAAAAATAATTATCAATTGACGTGACCCCTTAATAGTAGAATTTAATTACTATAAATTGAGTATCGTAGATTGTCATTGTCCCACCACAATGGATCTTCTATTTGGCGAGATTTTTCCACATCTGTCTACTGATCTCCATTGTGAAATAAAAAAAAATATTTCCATGATCATGTGGAGTCTTCCCACAACTACCGATTTTTTCGGAAGAAGGAAATGCTAGGAGACATTGTTCGAGGTGCTTTACGAGGAATGTACACGTAGTCACTGAAGTACGATGCCCACTGTCTTGAAATCTTCTTTCGTCGTCTGTTGGAGAGAGGAGACAGTGAGCGCGTAGTGCTAAAAGGGGAGCTGCCCCATAAGGTAATGGAGGACATTGCATAGAGTGCAGACAATACTCCCCGTGATTATGGAGGGTACTATATAGACTCATTACTTGATTGCATGGAGGTCGTCAGAGATGCCATGCGTCGAGGAGTGTTCTCAGCTTATGACATAGTTATTCTCCCGGAAGAATGCACTGTTCAGTTCACCACGGAACCCACCTCTGTTAATGATGTCGTTGCTGGTCTACATGGGATATTTAGGGTCCCATAGAAAGAACCCAATGTGTCAATGATTAAGTAAATGCAATAAATTTCATTTCTCTTTCATCTTGGTCTATTATTTTACTCCACCGTCACATGATAACGTTAATACCCCATCGTCCTGTGTATCCCAACCCAAATGGGTTGGTCAGGGTAAATATCAATCACATTTAGTAACTTAAATGTTTAGAAAAGGAAATAAAATTTAATATCTTAATTTATATCTCGCAGATATTCATCCCCGAAGGGTTTAACATGGTTGACGTTCCCCCCTTGAATAGATAATTACTAACGGTGTAAAGTAGTTAAAAAAATAAAAATAATTAACATCTTTATTTATGTCTCGTAGAGTTTCATCCCCCGAAGGGTTTAACATGGTTCACATTCCCCTATGAATAGATATTTAATAACAAATTAAATAGTTAAAAAATGAAAATAAAAATAATTAACATCTTAATTTATGATTCGCAGATATTCGTCCCCCGGAGGGTTTAACAGGGTTCATATTCCCCCATGAATAGATATTTAATAATAAATTAAATAGTTACAAAATAAAAGAAAATAAAAAATACTTAATAACTATATTTATGCATCGCAGAGTTTTATCCCCCAGAACATTTAACAGGGTTCACATTCTCCATGAATAGATATTTAATAATAAATTAAATAATTAATAAAAATAATAAACATGATTATTCCCCATGAATAACTATATAAAAAGTTTACCAAAAATATAATATAAAAAGAAAATATAAATCAACCATCATGGAATTCTATTTACAACCTGGGAAGTGATCCGAGGTCACGTGGAGAATAGTGTTTTTTTGTCCTTTTTGTTTTATTATGAATCGTTCTCTGGGAGTCCATGAAGATCAATTGAAAATATCTATTAATTTTGTTAAATATAAATTGTTATATGTGGTAGTTAAATTTCTGAATATCTCATTTGAATAGCGGGGGACTTGAAATTTGAAATTTAAAAATATCATACATTGAATGCTCAATTGTAGCAATAAAATAAATTTACTTCTATTTTTGGTTTTATTTTTATTAATAATACAATACTAAAAATCATAAAAATAAATACTTTTTATAAATGTATCATATGCGTATATGTATCTTATTTTTTAAAAAAAATTCATATAGTCGCATCCAGGAGAAGAGCTAGTGAAGGACTGGTGGGGAGACATGCCCCTATTGAAAATTTTAGAATTCCATTGTTACTCTTATATTTTTGTTATATGTTATTTAGAAATAAAGATAATACAACACCAATTAAAATTTGAGCCCCCATTAAAAATGTAAAAATACCTCTAGTACTTTTATATTTTTATATTCCTCTTATATTATTGTGTTTGTGTCCCACTAAAAGTATTACAATACTTTTAGTATGATGTATATATATATATTATTTGTGAATCTATAAAATTATAAGATACCCTCAAATATGCAAGTAAAAAACAAAATTTCCTTCTCCTTTGTGAATTTTATTTTCTATCGACTTTCTTTTTCTATTTCTCGAATTCATGGATAAATTTGTCGAAATCAATAATAAAATATGCTTAAAGTTGTGCCTCAACTGAATTGAGTTTTTAAATCTGCCGCTAGCCATATCCATATCGTATTAATATTTTATATCTGTATTTGTGCATCCTAAGGTGTGAACCGAGGGAGACTTCTGGTGTTGCTGGCTAGTTTTTATTACTATTACTATTGTTATTCTCTCTTGATTTTAGCAGGTTTCTCCAAGGAGCAAATTAGAATTTACATGGAAGAAACAAACACTCTCCGGATTCAGGGGGAATGCCTGGTTGGGGGTAACAAATGGAGTCGTTTTGATGAGTTTCGTGTCCCGGACGAGTGCAATATACCAGTAATTCGTGCTACCTTTGCCGTAACTCTTGCCGTTACAATGCCGAAGAAGAGTCCATTATCTTTTCAAGTTGGGCTGAGACAAGCAGCAAAGACAACCCAAGAAACTCCTGCCCCTCGGCACACCACAGACAAGCCAATGTTTGAAAAAGCTCAAGAGGAAATTCCCTTCGACGACAAGCGGTGCCAGGAAGAAAGCCGATGACAAGAGCGTTCAATCCCCTCGGAGCCCTCGAGAACTTGCAAACGTGACAAAGCATCGACAGGATATAGATGATATCCCTCCGGAGATCACATCTTCAATCATCGGCAAGGGGAAACAAAAAGATGGGAAGGTTGCAGAAGAATCGACCACTCGAACCCAGATGGGCCACGGTGAAAGTGAAACACCTCTGAAAACAACTTCAGGAGTAGTTGGGGAAAAACAAACAGATGGAAAGGTGGTTGGGCCAACAGGGAGTACACAGACAGTTCAAGATACGATTGAAACGAAAGAAAGGAGGGAAGGGCAAGGAAGGAAGCTTGCAGATTCAAAAATGCCCAATACTGGTTTGGAAAAGACTGTACAGAAGGAAGAGGAAACTAAGGGGAGAGGTAAAGAATTAATTGATTTTGAGCCAAAAAATGCAATTAAGAAGATTGCCAAGAAAGAAAATCAAGAGAGTGAAGGAAGTGCTAGTGTTGGTAAAGAAAAGACCACGTACGATTCATCAGACGTAGAAGAGAAGCAAACCATGATGAGTTCTGGAGGCCAAGGTCCTGCTGCTGGCAATTTTAGGCTGGAGAAGTATAAAAAAGTGATGATGGAACTCGTTGGCAAGCAAAACCTGGTCAAAGAGAGACAGTTACTAGTGAATATTGGAACGACAATTCTTGTAATTGTGGCACTAGGGGTTTCCATCTCCTACACTTTGAGCTCCTGTGGGAAGCTTGAAGACTAGTCCTCCCATAGTCCTTTGTTTTCAAGGTTGGTTAGTGTAAATAATGAACCTTCTAATTCTACTTATGCGTACAGTGAAAATAAATAACATTTCATAGCATTATTCAAGATGCCTCTGCATCAAAACATATCATTTCTCACTGCTTCAACGTACTAATTTATAACAATCTAGGTCCATTTCAAGTTTTATCAACTTATGTTTGGATCATTGTTTACACGCGCGCGCGCGCGCACACACATGTATATATATATTATTGTTTTCCATTATAATAGGATGAGAAGGAACTCAAAAAAAATAATAATAATAATATTTAACACACAACTCAACAGGGGGCAGGAGATTAAAATTTCCAAAAAATTATATGATAATACAGGGCTTACTAAGAGAACCCTATATATTAATGTTCATGTGAAAAACTTTTGGTTAATGTAATGAACATCCAGGGTAAGAAATTCTTAAAAAATTAAAGCAAGATGTGTGCTGGAGTAGGAAAAATATAAACCAAAACCCAACCTTTAAAAAACAAAAATGCTACAAACCCACAAGACTTGCCCATAATTGATCCAAACTTAATTTGAAATATGGACCACATCACAAATAGATTTATTCGAATCATTTATTTCAAATCGTGGATAAGTATAATGAATTTTTTGCAGTTCAACAAGGAAACACAGGAACAAAAATTGCCATCCTGCAACCCATAAATCACCCCATCTCTCAGTATATTAGGGAACACATCGTCACTTCGTGCCATCAATAACTCTACTGCACGATGGACGGTGAAAATGCAGTGACTTGTACAATTTCCATAATTTTTTAATCGAATTCAACCACAAAAGTAACCAAGAGTTCTAAAAATACTTTTAGAGAAGAAAATCTAGGAAAATTTTCAAGAAATGTTCACAAATGAAACTAACTCAACATCTCGAAATGCAAAACCCAACATGAAAGGGGGAAGAAAAAGATTGTGCCATGAATGCAGATGAAATGATAACTTTAAAATGGTCCATGGTTGTTACGCTCTACTACACTCAGAAAAGGTAAGACTATTAACTTGCTGTGGTCTTTCCATTTTGTACAGCACTCACTGGTGAGAGAGAAGAATCCTAATTAACATACACTCAGGAACTGATCAGGTAGTTTGAGGGGAAGTACTCACTCGGAAGCCTATAATATGATTTTAACTTATCGCCAAGAAAATTACCCATACAAAAAATTAAATTGATCTAACATCAGTTACCGTATGATTGAAACACATTTGACTAAAAAGATTAAAAAACTGAACTACAAGTTTTTTAGAATAATCCATGTCAATTCACTTGAAAACTGCTCTGCCTGAATATAGATTAATAGTCGTATTGTACTCATAGTAAACATAACAAAACAAATCCCAATGAAAACTTGACAAATACAAACCATTAGCAAATTCAAGCAACAAGTAGGCCAACATAACAGAGTATTCCAGTAGAATATCTTCACAGCAATACCAAAATGAAAACACCCTGCAAAAAAAAAAAAAATTTGCACATTAGAGAGGTCGTCTACAAAAAGTAATTTTCTACCAAACTTTTGATAAGTAAAACTAGTTATGAATTCTTTGTCCCAAAAATTTTTCAGTCCTATCTTAATAAACTGGAGACCATCAGATGATGCAAGAATCTCAAGACATAAAAACATAATCCAATTGCCTCAATGCAATGAGATGGAGAGACATGAATTTTTTGGAACTGATAATCTTATGCCTAGGAGTTCTACTAATCCCGGATGTCAATACCATTATGTATGTCTCCCTAAATATGCAAATTAACCACTGATTTTCCTATACCGTAAGAGGACGACAGTTACAATTTTTCTTTTTTAAGTTTAATTCTCATATTAAACAGAGTGAAAATAAAATGAAACATGGATATTACTAATCTTGCATTGTTAGAACAGCACTACTCTTAAATGTGAAAAGACGCAGGCTATATTTAGCTATTGATTTTATTAATATTGGTTGGTAAAATACACGCACACACACACACACAGAGAGGGAGAGAGAGAGAGAGAGGGAGAGAATAATAGATATTAATAATAATAATAATGAATAAAATCAAGCTGCTAAAAAGAAATGACCTCCAAGCTCAACAGACAATCGAGAGAAATGCCATTGGCCTCAACATGGGTATTGATATTCAAACTAAATAAGCAGAAAAATGGCAAATAACTTGGTAATAATCCAATTCCCAATAAAGAAATTAATTGCATAGCATAGGAAAAAGATTCTAATCACATTTTTTGACAAGTGAAAACTAGTCCATCCTCCCTCATGTCAATATTAGGTAGCAAGCACTGTTAACAGAATTTTACCTCTATTGAAATAGAGCACACAAACAAACACACACACAGAATGTGATATCATCTAGAAGAAACACTTGTTGCACTGAAACACCAAATCCTACACGGATGAAACTGAGGTTACAACCTTATAGTCAGGAAATAGTGATGTTTGTGGGACAACTTTTTGCTTGTCAGTTGTGAAGCTGTTTGGAGATAAAGGGGGGGAGCATAAACAAAGGATGAGCTGAACTCCAACCAAGAGAAACCAGCACAAATAAACATAGTGCATAGTAAAGCAGCTTCTGGCAAAATAAAAGCCCCATCATCGCAAAGGCTAAAAATGTCCTCTACATGTTTCAAGAGTGGGTGCTCCTTGCCCAAACTATAGAGACATTACAGTCAGGGTCATAGCGAATTCAAGCCTGGGAGGCACGTGCCCCCTCAGCTTTCAAAAGTCACTATCTTACTTTGATATGTAAAATATAAGTTCTAATTTTCCCCTCCTATATATATATTATTCCCAAAATTATTTATGGGCCCCACTTTTTCCTTTTTTACTTTTTTACTTTTTTACTTTTTTCATAAAAGCCCCACTTCTACCTGCTTAGACTACCTTCATTAAATATGTATATGTGCAACATATAGTACCTAGCAAAGAGGTTTTGGGCCCCACAATCTTATTTTATTCTCATAGGCAGAAAACAGTTTTTTTTACGTATTATTTTTTCAAGGAATTCTGAAACCTAGGCTTCTGGCCCATTTCTCAAACTTTTTCTATCACATTTTATGTTGATTTATTGCTGAAATAATTATCGAGTCCAAGTCATAAATCCCTGGCACGATTTTATTGTGAAATTATTATGTTTTGAGCCAAGTATTCAAATGTTTTTAAGGATTTCATGCCATAAGAATTCATAGACCAATCAATTTATTGTAGCTTTACTAGGTTGGTTGTATACATTGAAAAAGACATTTTTGATAGTACAGTTAATGATACCATGCAGACCTTAAATGATGAAAATTAAGAGATTAAGAAAAGGTACACGTCAAAAACTTTACTAATGAATATTTAAATTCTGGTGTTCATTATTAGCTTAAAACGTATTTGATTATATTTTAGGAATGAACATAATGAACAAGAAACTACTACACTCCAAGTCAAAGCACCTATGCCAACGGCCACCAACAAAGACAGCGGCAACAGCAGCACAAAACATCGAAGTCTATG
>JAOTRH010098693.1:0-16064 GCA_034768845.1 Heliamphora exappendiculata
ATGAGAGAGAGAGAGAGAGTGAATGAAAGAAAAGGGTTTGTAACCCATAATTTTTTTATATGGAACGAGAGAAAGATATTCCGATTGAGAGAGAGAGAGAGAGAGAGAGAGAGAGAGAGAGAGAGAGATTCCAACATGGAGAGATTCCCACAATTCGCTGATGGAAGTTCTTGGCTGAATATATTCAGTGAATAAAGGTTTTTATATTCCTCTCAATCAGTCTCTTCCACACCAATTCAGCGAATATGGAAGGTTTATATTTAAGATAACTAATTGGCTTATAAATAATTAATTTAAAATTAGGATCTAAAAAGAATAATTAACTTGTCAATATGATGATTTATCCTCAAAGTAATACTAAAGTAGAATCCTACACTAATTAACTCTTTAATAATTACTACCGCTTACTTTTACTATTTAGGTTTTTTTTATAAAAAAATAGAAATGCAATTTATAACTTAAAATATAATTTCTTGTATTTTCTTATTAAGTTTTGCAAATGATTAAAAAATGAATAGATGTTAATCTTAACAATTTCTTTCTTCTTAAAATTTTAGTTCTTACAAATTTAGAAAATATGTAAGATTAAAAGTGACTTTTTGTTCAAGATACTTAGAAAGTCTCAAAGATATGTATTAAGATTTTATAATTTTTAATTTTAAGAAATTTAAAAAAAACCATGAGGTACTTAGGCTATTGATCAATCACATCTAATTCAATTTTTTAATAATTAGATAAAATAAAATTATTTTGAAAAACATTAATTGAAAAGTTTAAATAAAACTTTTAATATAAATCATAATTAATGATGACAATTTGTGGCATTTCTACTCCAATCACTTGTTTCTCATTTTTACCAATGTTTAATTTTTTTTTTCTTTCACATTGCACATCAAGCAATGTTTTTGATATGTCATATCATTTCTTGCTCTCGTTAATATTATCAGAGTAAAAATTTACAAATTATTTTCACTATTATTCCTACCCAACGTTTACATTTTTTTTTGTAATTTTCTTCATCTCGTTTTGTCTTTATTAAGATATAAAATGGAAATATAACACCACAAATCTACTCTCGTCTTGTTACCATCTCCTATTATAATTTAACAATTTGATATTAAAAATATTATATCATCAATATCTTATAGCTTATTATGTTTAAATATATTAGCATTTAATGATTAAATTATAGATCAAGGTTTGTATTTATTATATATTTTCACAACACATTATAAACTATTTAAAATTACATATTTAACTCACTTTTTAATATTTTAGTTTTTGAGATGTGACAATGTGTGTGCCATAACATTATTAGATACTTATTCAAAAAGTTTGTGTGGGGGCTAATATTGTGGTCAATGAATAGATATGACAAAATTTTTAAATTTTATCAATTGATTGATTGATTTTTAAATTAATTTCTTAATAGTAAATTTTATTTGCAATTTAATTTTTTTTAGTGTACACTTAGAATTTTCTTGTTAGCCTACATTGAAGAAGTTATTGGCTCTGAATGGGTGAATTTAGCTTATCGACTTATTTACTTATTTAACTTCGTAAATTTTTTGTATTTAGTGAATTTTTTTCATCATTTAGTTAAACTATTATATTTTTAAAATTTCTCTCATTGAGACGAGCCAAAAAAGTAAATTTTTTTTATCAAAATATAAAAAAAATCAAAAATAGTGAAAATAAAAAAAAATAAGCTAATAAACCAAATTATATGGTGTTTAAGTTAAAATAAGCCAATAAGCAAAATTTGCGCAAACAGGTCAATTGACTTTTTTTTAATACAAATAATATTCTTTAATAATGTTGAAAAACTCCATTTCTAGACTGATTTGAACTAAACGATTTAATTAAAGAAGTTAACCGCCACAAAAAACTTAAACCAAACAATAACACAAATAATAAAGTAAAGCCATCACAATCACACATGAGACAGTAATTTTTACGTGAAAATCTCAAATCGGGTAAAAGTTACGAGACCACTTCGGGCCTAGAAAATCAAACATTATAAAATCGTTGATTACAAGAGAAACTTAAAATTAATATTGAATCCACAATCAAATATTTGAAAGTCTACTCCTACCGAATCTACGTACACTAACTCTTATTTTTAACCGCCGCTAGAATCCACCACTGGACTTCAATTGCTCAAAGAATCTTCCACGAGACTTTAAACACTTGAGAATCCTCTCAAGTAACTCCACGAACATGAACAAATCGTTGAATGTTTGAATATTTGATGATAGACTAGACTGCGCGAAAGTTAAAGGTTATCAAGTTGTAAATTAACTTGCGAGTATGTAGAATAATGTTAGAGGCTCTCTAGCAGCTAAAGATTATGAATATAATAATGATGTCTCAAATATGAAACTCTAACTGTTCTATTTATAGTCGCGGGGCAAAACTCTAATTGCTGTTGCACTTAAAAGCTGTCACGCATATGGATCGCTAGACCGGTCTTGATAGGTTCTCAGTACTTTGCTTCAAAAACACTTCTCTACGAAACAGTCGTATAACAGGTGCAGAAACTGAGACACTCTATTAACTACCCGCTGGACCGGTTGATCGGTTTATCGAACGATTTGACACTGATTGTTGTATTTTGATATTTTTAGTTTCGTTTCTTGCTCCGTTGCAAAATAAAAATATATCTCTAATAGACAAGTGTCAAATATCAATGAATAAAATATAAATAATTTAAATGATAATTTGTCACAGATTTATTAAAATAAAAAAAATAAATTTAAATCAAGATCAAATTCCTAACAAATGTTACGAAATAAATATATAAAGATTGAAAAAATAACTATTTCCTCTTCTTGCCAAGAAAAGTTATTTTTTTGATTGACAATAATTTGTTTTTTGAGTACACAATCAAGAGTCATGTATTTTAAAAATTAGGTTTTAAATAGGTTGTAAAAACTTTCTTTTATAGCTTAGTAGGGTCATTTTTGATCGACAATGGTTTTTTTTTTTTCCAGTAATACTAATCAATTACCCAATAGTTATTTTGTAGTTGGGTGCAACTTTTAAAAATATTTTTGAGTTGGGTCTCATTTATAAGTTCACATTTTTCGTAAGTTATTTTTTAAAAATTTATATTTTTTTAGGTCTATATTACCTTTATTTATTAATTTTCAAGTTTCGTCAGACAAAAGAATAATGATCACCGCAATCATTGAATTTCTTTTCTTTCTTCTTCTCCTCCTCAACATTTTGAACTTTGGCACCTTAGATCCACTTTCTTTTTCCTGCCCAAACTCCACTACTTACTCCTCTACTTTCTGAACTTCTCATGATACGACGTCAACGGCGCCAGCCCCAATGGTGATGTAGTGGAGATCTTCAGGGATAAAGCTAATGGTTTCGCAGTTGGCCTGTGGTTCAGATTGAGATCTGTAATTTTTTAAGATGGGGGGACAAGAAGAACGGGTATCGGACGGACGAGGTTGGGCGAACATTCGAATTATTTCATGTGCCCTAGAGCGAGATTGTCCGCCGATTTGTCTTCGGTGACAGGCAACACCACCGAACTTAGCGTCACCGAAAAAATTGAGACTGGAAATGCTTTGAGATTGTGCAGCGGCGACGGCGACTGTGATATGACTTCTTGCTGAATTTGATCTTCTTCCATTATTGAATTCCTAAACTACGTACCAAACTTGGAAAAAGAAAAACGAACAATGGTAGATATGTGATAATATTCTCATGCTGTGTATTTGTCCATGATGAGATTATTCATTATATAAAATGGTAGATTATTTTACTTTGTTCTTTAATGAAAAACTTATGTATATAATAGGTTCCCATATTGTGAATCTTCTCATGATGTAAATATTTTAATACATGAAAATATTAACAATTATTTTTTACATCGATCGGCACTGGCGCCTCAGATTTGGTTTCCGTTGAGTTTGTGTGCTTTACGGCATTACGCGTGCTCCAACGCAGAGGAAGAGAAGTTCCTGCTCTGTTCCTTGCATAGAGTTGCGAGCTTGAAAGGATTTGCAGAGGCGAGATGGACGCTTTCGAAAAATTCAAATAGAGAAGAAGAAGAAGAAGAAGAAGAAGAAGCAAGGTGGTGACAGCGTCAGTGGCGGAGGGTGGTGTTGAGACTGGGGAGGCGATGAGAAGAGAGGGGCAGAGGACTCCGAGAGCCATTGTTGAAGTTGAACAGTGACAAAGCTGTCAACGCCGATGACATTCTTACCGAGTCTGTTGCCATTCTCTCTCTCTATCTCTCTCTGTCTTTCTTATGGGTTTCTCTGATCTGTTGGTGGTGTTGGGATGACGAAATACCACGAGGTGTTTAAAGTTCTCGGGAGCTTCAGTTTTCGATGTGTGTTGTTCTTCAAGCTCAGATATGATAAGAGTTCTTCAGGAATGAGAATATTACTATTTTGTTGGCGCCTAATAAAAAGTAATTGAAAAACATGGGTAAAGTGAAAATCTTATTTGGGAATAGCACTGCGTTGAAAACAAAATTTAGAATGGGACTTATGTATAAATAACTTATAAAAGTAGGACTTGGATGAAAAGTTCCCTTAAAATAAAATTGTATGTATTTTTTGATACAAAAATTATCTTTATTTAGTTTGATACCAAAAATACCCTCACTTGTTTTTACCAATTAAACTTTCTATCCATTACCAAAATTAAAAATTATAACTGCTTATAATTTAAAATTTAAATTATTCTATTATTTACTTAATTTTAATTTACTTTAGTTTATAAATACATATTTATACACGTATACATATGCCAACAACTAGTATAGATATAGATATAGATATTTAACCGTAGTCAAGAGAGGGTGTTTGGTAAAAGCTTTTTTTTACTTATTTTATTATTTAATGATTTTTTAATTGCTTTTGGTCAAAATTTTGGCAATTTTTTGTTCAATCTAGAAGAAATAATTATTTTTAAAAAAAAGTATCTCAAAATTCAAAAAATCCACCAAAATAAAAAACAAGAAAAAAAAAACCAAACTAATGTCAACCAATTTTTTTTTAACTCACTTCTAATTAGATGCCTACGGTGTTAATACCACGTTCTAGAAATAATATTTTATTTTGGGACGTATTTGGGATTATAATGTGTCAGTTTAACCTAATTTAATGTCTGCTGAGGTGGCGTGGTCCATTTTTTTTTTACATATTAATGCATATTTGGTTATGATACCATATTTGTCAGTTAATTTAACTTTTTAATTGGAAAAAAAGGAAGTTCAATAAATGTTTTCTAATGCCAGATTGAATTTGTGCAAAAAAGAAACAAAAGTAAAATGAAAATAAAGTGAAAAGGTCTGATTTTTTTTCCTTCTGCTTTATTCAATTAAGAAATAATAGAAAAATGAACCGATTATTGTTAAAAAAAATTATTTTTTGATTAATTACCCAAATAAAATGAATATGCACAAGTAACTTGATTTTTTAAGTGAAAATTTTATATTTATTTTATTAATTTCGTCATTGTTTTACATTTGTTAAATTTCTCTACTACTTCATATTAAGACAATGGAAAATGTGGTGTTATATCTCTATTGGAATTGCTTCGCAAAGTTACTGTTAATAGTTTTAATTTTTTATTATTAATTTTAATTATAAATTATAAATTTTTTTATAAATACTTACAATATTTGTTATAATTTATAACTATTTTTTTTATTTTAACTACAAATTACAATATCTAACAAACACTCATAATATTTATTAAATTGGGATAAAATGAGTAGAAAAGATTAAAAACATAGTGTGAGGGCGGTAATTTAGTGTTTCCTCTCAATTTTTTATTTAATCAAAGTGGAATAAAAAAAAATAAAAAAAATAGCAAGAACTTAGTAAGCATGTGATATTTCATTAGTAGTGCATCAAAATTTGTATTTATATCATATTATTTATAGAATTTAATAAAATAATTAGTCATTATAACATTACTTTGACTAGAAATATAAAGAGTAATATACGAATAAAAAGAGAGAAACGTATTTTTATATATTTTAATCTTATTATATTTTAAAAAATAAATTTTAGTTATCAGGACAGAGCTCACAAATAAATACCATCTCGGTTCCATCAGTAAAAAATTGCCAACTCATATATGATCCGAACACAATCTTATTGTATTTTTTAAAATATTTTTTATAATTTGACTTTTAATTTCCCTTTTCCCCCGGTTTATTAATTTTTTTTTTAAAAAAATCGAACCGGAGAACGAGCTGTCACGTGCCAAAACATGTGTACTGGTACCACGACTCGTGTTCCGATTGGAAGTTGCTGATATCATACCCCAGGGTTTCGACGTGGCCGATTCATGCCACGTGGTAATCCGGTCAACGATAAATCCGAACCTCCGTTATCGAGCCCACCCGTTACTATTGCACTCCTAATCGGCACCTCTCATCTTTCCTCCGTTCCAGAATCTAAAACAGTTACAAATATGGTGTGGCTATGGGCTCCCCTCCAATGTTTCCAATAAGAGAGAGAGATTCAGAAAGAAAATACTACTGTATCAGGCGACATGCTTCTCCTTTTTCTTCTTCTTCTCTGCTGAAGCACAATAGTGAAATAGAGAGATAGAGAGTTAGAGAGAGTTAGGTTAGTCAAAAACCAGAGTTTTTACAGCAAATGAGATAGAGCGAGAAGAGAACCGGAGCGATTCAGAGCAAGCGAGAGAGAGAATTTTCCTTATACGCGCGCGCGCTCACACACATGTATATATATATAGAGAGAGAGAGAGAGGTTAGTAAAAAACCAGAGTTTTTAGAGCGATTGAGATAGAGCGAGAAGAGAACGAGAGCGATTCAGAGCAAGCAAGAGAGAGAATTTTCCTTATATGCACGAGCATACGTATATATACATATATATAGAGAGAGAGAGAGCAAGAGAGAGAAACAGAGAGAGACAGAGAGGTTTTTGAAGCGGAGGAGCGTAGAACTTGGAAGATTTTGTGAAGGAAAATGGGGACGCCATTGACGGGGAGGGATGGAGGAGGAGGAGGAAGAGGAGGAGTTGCGGTGTTGTGCGGGGCGGTGAATCCGGTGGATTCGTCGTCTTCGAAGACATGTTTGGAGGATTCGGATGTCAAATCTCCTATCCTAATCTTTCTTTACTTTCACAAGGCCATCCGTTTGGAACTCGAGGAGCTGCAGAGATCGGCCATGGCCTTCGCGACCGGCCAATTAGCCGACATACAACCGTTGTTCAAGCGGTACCATTTTGTTCGGTCAATTTACAAGCACCACTGCAATGCTGAGGATGAGGTCCGCCTTCATATTCTTCAATCTCTTTTTTTTTTTTTTTTGAACGGGAGTGTTTCCTAACCCTATAATTCAATTACTTATCAGAAAATCCCTACAAGTCAATTACTTATGTGGCATTAAACTAATCGTTACTTTTTACTAGTCGTACTTCTTTTTCTTTTGTAGATTCTTAACATTATTTTATTTATTTATTTGATAATCAGAGTGTTTCGATCAACTTATGCTAATCTTACTTGGTGTCATTTGTGACATATTTATAATAGATTGCTGTGTGATCTCTCGGAATGCCACTATGTGCTATGATATCTAGTTTCCTGTTTCACCCGTTTTCTTTGGACATATTTAAAAATACATATATGAAATTTGCAATTGTGCCATCCTGACTTGGAGAAGGTGATGGGGAAGCTGTTGATTCAACCCCTGAATTTTACCTTCAAATTTTGCATTGCTTATGAATTATGATAGGTTACCTGACTCGGTTTCTTTCTCCTGTGGAGAGATGTTGATTGTTGACTACAATGTCTGATGACGGGGTTATTACCTTCTTTATAATCAAAGCAATTATATAAAATAGTGAAATGAAAATTTAAATCCCTTTGCCATAGCCACTGCTCCAAATGGCTTGGTTCTGATGGTATATGATGTAATTTATTGATTTTTTCCGAGCTATTTATTTCCGTCTTATCATTTATGTACATGTGATTTCCGGAACCTCATTAGCACCTTCTTCTATTGTGAAAGTTACACCTTTGCTAAATATCTTGTTATAGATGATGTGGCAATGAAAAGGGATCATTTGGATGGATTCCTAATTCTTCGGAGGATATTTAAAGCTGTTTCTGCAAGGTTATTTTTGACCTCTGTTTGACAAATGATCCATTATTATCCAATAATCACATTGGAGCGGGTATAGTTTAGTGGTAAAAGTGTGATTCGTTCTATTAACCCCCTTAATAGTTAAAAGGTCTTTCGATTTAATTTATATTCCGATCACAAACTTTATTTCTTCTAAGGTTAAGATAAATAAGGCTTCAACTTGGATTTTTCTCCCATTTATGTATCATTGGAAGAGGCAATGACTGGCGGTTTTAACAAACTGCCATAATTTAAAACATCAAAAGTAATATTAATACTGACTAGCATTGCCAGCAGTCGTTGTGATGCCCTTACTGGTATTTCAAATGAACCACCACAGTGCCAACACGTAAATCAAAATAATGCCAGCAGGTGCATTTTTTGGTAGTTCATTATCAAGTATTATTTCAAGGGGAATTCTTTGGAACTTCCAGAAATTAGTGGCGGTTTTGGGAAACCGCTTGCACACATGTCGAAGTGATGTGGGTTCACTCCATCTATGGTAGTTTATGTAGACCACCGGTGATTATTGGCAAGCTATGAGCTGACTTTTGCAGGTATGATTAGACACAAGCACTTTTAGCTACAATAGGATGAATGAACAAACTTTAAGCTATATCCCTAGAATGCATAAAGGACCCTCCATACAATAGGTTAACGTTAGCTGATTGCTGGACCAAGCATTATTATGATTTCATTATTTTTGTCATTTACTTTTAATTGATTCTGTTGATGCTTCAATGGAGCTAGAAGAATTTGATTGTCGGTTAAGTTTTAAAATCAAAGTTTTGTACACTATTTTTCCATATCTGGCTTATGTCAATGGACAAATGGAATTCAATGTTATTTGAGTCATAAGTGCATCTTTTTGGTAATGGAGAGGTGTGCGTTTCGTAGTCATGCTTGACGTAAGATTTTTTCGCATTTAAGCATTCTTTTTACTTCTATTTAAGTTTTTATTATTTATTGATTTAGGTAGGCATACTAAAAAATGATTGAATATAAAATCTATAATCCTAAAATCTTATATACCAGAGCAGGCATATTGAGAATGAGTTAATTCTCAAAATTGTTAGCAATCTTGCCTAATTCTCGAATATATAACCCCCTCGTAAATTTTTGGGAACTAGGAGGTTTTGCAGGTTACTTTCACTTCGCTCCAAATAAAATTGTAAAGAGAAACTATGAGAGAAGTGACCCATATGACATATGAAACCTTGGACACTTAGGAGCTTTTTGCAGGTGTAACTTTCGCTCTAAACTAAAGGTCTTGAAATAAAACTCTGAGACTTGGGTGACATAAACAAAACAGAGATAGCCAGAAAAAATCTAGGAAAAATGTTTTATTGTTAAGCAAGAAGACAACAATTTTTTATAAATAATATGTTGAGCCAATGATGAGTTCCATTTGTGAATTTGACAAACGAATAAAAGCGTACCATATGTTGGCAAAACTTGTACAAATATTATTCTAAGAGCAACAGAAAACAAAGGATAGGGTAAAAAATGTCTCGTTTACTGTTCTTGGAATTGCTTTCAAATGATATTGCTAGAAAAGCCCGTTTGATAACAAAATATGGATGTCCTTTGCCTCTAGAAAACATGCTCGGAGAACTCATTTCCAAAAGTTGTACTAAACGACTCTTAGCTTTTGTTCATTTTATTTTCTTTACACTTTCGGATGTTCTTAGGACCTAATTATCATGTGCTATAGAAAAACACTTAACTATTGGAATGGACACAACATTTGAGGTAACCCACATTCAAATCCAAAGGTAATGCAAATTGCACCTCATCTATAGCATTTATAGCAAATCCATAAATACTTATATACATACACATGTAGATGCACCCTCCATATATATATATATATATATATGAGTTGTATGTAGAATTGAGTTATGAAGCAAAATATTAAAAAATGAATTGTGCATGGCTTCGTTGGTAGCACAACAAAACATATCATTCTATTAGGAGCTTTTTTCCTCAAAATTGCTTATGGTATGTATGTATGTGTGTGTGTGTGTGTGTGTGTGTGTGAAATAGATAGAACTAATAGATATAACTAGTGCATTATTTAAATAAAATTGAAAGCCTTGCATCCAAATACTAATTACCTCAATTTTGAGGATTTTTATCATATAGAGATGCTTCTCTCCCCTCTTTAGCTCGATTCTTTTGCTTTGTGGATTTTATATTATCTAACTGACTTTATATTATCTTACCATTCTCAGGCATGTTTAAGTGTAATATTTATTTGTTGAAAAATATAAATTTAGGAAATTATATCAACTAGATTGCTTCCTCCCTTGTTTTTCATTCTTTGGACAAAACATACCTCAATGCTTGATCACTAAGACATTTAGGATATTATTTGTCTTGAAGAGAAGTGTGATACAAGCTCAACAATTCCTATGACAATAATGACAGTAAATGCTAACTTTCTCTCTTGTACAATTTAATAACAGGACTGTTTCTCATTGCCTCTTCATACCTTGTAGTTGTTACAGCCACAGGATTGTGCCCTGTACTTGCCCTTTCCGAATGATGACATTGTATGTGGGCGCATGTATTTGCAATTTTGGAATTCTAAGAACTTCATTATTCACCAATTTCAATGGCTTTTCTTAATCATGCCCTCCAACTTAAAAGGTTTGGCCACCAACTACAAGGTGCATCATTTGATTTTCTAATGTGATAGCAGTCAGTAAGCCCCATTATTTTATTATGAGATATAAGCCTAGTGAAGCACCAAAAATTCTTTGCAGAAACTGCTGCTTGTGGTATTTGTAATGACCTGATAAGTATCTGACCAGGGACCATGGATGATATCCTTTGTGCTTTTTGCATACCTGAAGGTACAGTCTTGCTGCATTTTTTCCTGCATAGAGGAGTTTCAGTGAACAGGTAGATTTAAGCATAGAGTTTGCTGCATGTTTTGATCCAGAAGGTTGCAGAATAGACTTTGGGGCTTAGATATTACCATTTTTACATACATTTATGTGAGGTTGGAAGGACTAGTTGTAGCCAACTTGATATGTATCCTTTGAGAACCATTAATATTTCTAATCACTGCATGAGGTGGCATAATGGAAAAGTGTGACAGGGTATTATGAACACAATAGCTGCAAACAATTAAATGCATATTGTAGGAATGCTGTTATTTTCAAATTGACCATTAGTGACCATATGATGTGGTTTGCATGTGCACATTGTAAGAATGTTTTTTTCTTTTCAAATTTTCCATTAGTGACCGTATGATGTGGTTTGCATGTGTTGGGTCTCCTTCGTGGGCATTGATCCCATTGTATGTAATGTAGCTGATTTGGTTAGAGATGAATAGAAGAGTTTTTGATGGGGTTGAGTCTCCGTTGTATCATAGACCGAAGAGTGTTCTACTTTGTTACTTGTATAGTTGGATGTCAGAGCACGGTGCTTCTTCAGTTGTTGAAATGACAGACTTCAGAGAGTCTTTATCTATGTATTTTTGTAGGGTTTTGTTTGTCTTTGTTCTCTATTTGTGGGATTTTTTGGTTCTCTCTTGCTGTATGGGGTTCTGTCCTCTTTTTGGGTGGCATTCCTGTAATGCCCTTCTATACATTTGTACTTACAAAAAAAATGTGTTTAGTCTCCTTTACTATTGATATTTTTGATTGGGAGTGGAGACAAGTTTCTTGTTATCACAGGACATCTGCTGCATTCTATCTTTGCTTCTTTGTTCCCAGGAGTAGTCTTGGTGTTTTGTGTTGAAGGGTTCACAGAATGAATTTTCAACTGCAGGTCATTTTTCCAGCTCTTGATATACGTGTGAAGAATGTGGCACAAGCATACTCTTTAGAGCACAAGGGAGAGAGTGATATTTTTGATCTTTTATTTGAGCTGCTAAATTCTAATAGACAGAGAGATGAAGGTTTTGCTAGGGAGCTAGCATCATGTACAGGAGCCCTTCAGACATCAGTTAGCCAGCACATGTCAAAGGAACAGGAGCAGGTAGCATTTCATTGTTTATTGTTTGCTTTTTCTTTCACGTCAAATTTGGAGCATCACCTTGGCATTCTATTTTACCACAATTGTGATATACCTTAAAGTAGAAAAATAACGACAAACCACAATAGTAATGACATCAAATTGTGCTCCATTTTTAATGGCGTGCATTTGATGATTTTATATGAACAAGCAACTAATTTACATATCTGTTGTATAGTTATAAACCTAAAATGATCCTACGAAAGTGTTTTCTGGAGTCTTTATTGTTTACCTTGTTTATAGCACCGATAACTTTTAACCCAGGCTTTTCATTTTCAGCTTGATGATTACTCTGTAAGGAACTGTCTAATGTTCTAATTCCTATTACTTCTGGACCAGTACTAGTCCAGTTTTCAAATCTTGTGACGTTGTTTTAGTTTCCTCAATGATTTCTACGTGAAACTGATGCCATATGATAATTTCCCTGGAACTATATCAAATTTCAATAATATTCTGGTGGTGTGCATAAGGTATTCTAGGATTCTGCATGTTCTATGTGTTTCGTCCTCTTCTATCTAATTTGTTTTATGTTTTGACTTCAAATCGCTATAATTGCTATGACCATATGTTAGTAGTGAAGACTGAAGACAAATTTTAGCTATGCCAAAATTCATTCGGTGACATCTTCACATAGACTTTCCATCTTCCTCTTCTTCTTTTTCTTCTTCTTCTGTTTTTTAATTTCAAAAATTTAGTTTTCTGGTTTCATTTTGTTGATACCATTCTTCTTCTGACTGGGATTGTTACTACTTGTCAGGCTGAAGAAGCATGGATAAGGTTACGGAAACATCACATTGATATGACATGATACAAACACGTTGACACTTAACTTTTTGAAAAAACGAAACATGACACAACAGAGACATGATAACTAAAACTATTTATTTTTTAAGGTTTATATGAAAACTATAAATAGTTTGGATGAGAGTTTGACATCATGACATGTATCGGGAATTGTTAGATGAGCGTCGATGTCCATCACATCTCCAACACTGACACGTCACCTTCACCTTGTTACAAAGTGTCCGTGCTTCTTAGGCCCTAGATATATTATATGTTTAAATTGGTCTTCTATCATTAGCAATTACAATTGCTTGTAGTTAAGCCTCCCTAATTTATACTACTAGATAAAGGGAAAACTCCTATTTGGTGTGTCATTCACAATGACGTTGTGTGGATCTTGTTATATAAAAAATATCCTTATTTAGTTTTTTAATATAAAAACCACCCTCATTTGGTTTTACCCATTAACATTTCTCTCCGTTACCTAATTTAAAAATTATAACTACTCACAATTTAAAAATTAAATCAATTTACTATTTAATTTCTTTGAATTACTTTAATATTTAAATACACACTTGCGTGTGCCAACTGCTAATGTGTAGAAAGTAGTGCAAGCACATGCAGTAGAATGCATGCCAGACATGCGGAGGCATTGCCTCATGTATGGGATACTTGAATCAAGCTAGTGTGATGGCAAGAACTATAAATAGCACTTGGGTTCTAAAATAAAGCTTTGACCTGCAAGGCAAGTCATATGCAAATAGGTCTTGGTTGACTAGACGCTAGTTGAATATGACCTGGGCATGTTTAAATCGGCAGACAAGCTTCGAACTGGATAGGAATTAGAAAAAATGTGGGACCCACAAATCAGATTTTGTCTCATGGGATTAGTTATCCCGCGTTTGTATCGGAGAATTTGGACTAATAATTCAGCAATTGAGAGATTAGAAATACGTCATTCATGGTATTAATAATATCAGGCCCCTCATTGGTATTATTAGTATCAGGTTCCAGGTTATCTTTCTTTTTTATCTAACGGTCAAAAATAAGTCTACAACTCTTATCCCACTATAATCATATATGAACCAAATTTCTCACTGTATACATAATCTATTCCATAATCACCTGGTATTAAAAAAATTATGTGAGACCCATAGTATTACTTATCCCTCATATCCTATTTAATTCCATCCAGCACACTAAACGAGCCCTAAGTGTATTCAATATGTCATGTCGAATCTGTGTCCAATACCAGTATGTATGGAATAACATATCTTAAGGCCGTGAACTAGGTTTTCTTGATTAATGCATTTAAAACTGCACATTTTACCATTACACATGAGTCATATGCAAACATGACCTTCACTTATCGAATGCTAGTTGAACATGAGCTGAGTGTATTCAATATGTCAATATAGAATAGCAGATCTTAAGAATGTGAACTAATTTGCCTGTTTAAAACATTTCGGATTAGCTACCTACACACGTTTACCATTACACTAAGGGTGTTTGTCAGAACTTCTCAGAACAACTCTTAGCATTTTTAATTTTGAAATCTATATTGACTTGTGTAGGTAGCCGATCTGGAATGCTTACACAGATCGATGAGAGGACTAACATTAATGAGAGGACTAACTGTTTCTGCTCAAACCTCTTTTTTTGCTGATGGACCAATCACTTATAATCAAATAGCCTCCGTCAATTCCAAAATGCGACTATAAATCTATAAAATGAAGGTCCAAAGAAACAGAGTCGCCACTATGAAATGACTCTGTAGATTAGGCTTAGTGTTTTCATCACCACAGAATATATTCAGTGGTTAAGGTATTGAGTGGAAAGATGTTAGGCACCCACTTAACCTAATTATATAGTTAGCCTTTACTCAACACCATAAGTTCACATAACTATAAGCCTATATACCTATCTAATGTACGAATGCCAAACAAATTACTACTTTGGCTCACCTTTTTGAAAACAAATATTTTGAACAAACTTAAGAGGGATTATGGTCATACCGTCGTCTTAACCATGCAAAAATAGAAAACAACATACAAGCCTATTAAATAGAACCCTAAAGATTCATAAGCGTTCATCCCCAGCACTATTCGGGACGACTAGCTATAATCACTAGGTTCCAATCCTATGCTACATTCCTACTAGCAAATAGGAAGCAAACCATGTTTTCTAGCCCATGGTTTTACCAAAAGGGTGCTCGTGTACAAATTTAATTTGGTTCAAAGGCATAGGTTTTCTTAAACTAGCATGCAAAGTTTGTCTACAAATAAAAGAAATTCAAATTTTTACGAAACAATAGAATTTTTAGGCGTTAAAACCTAAACATGCTCATCTATGGGTCATGCGTAAAAAACAAGCAAAATTCATGAAATATTAAAACACTACTCTCAAATAAGTTCAAAATATAAAAAATGAATAAAAATGAGGAAAAATAAAACAAAACCTACTTTACTGTAGATTGCCGATTAGCCTAGCGACGTTCCCTCAAGGACCACGAACTAGAACTAGAACTTGAACGCGAATGGCTACTTCCGTCGAATTCCACGACACTTAAGAATCGACTAAGGCGCTGTTTGGGATAACTTTTCTTTTAGATTTTTGCTGTGGCTTTTTTCATCTTTGCTGAATTTTTTTGTTGTTTTGGACTAATTTTGTTACTTTTTCAATTTTTCATGATAAAACGAATCTAAAAGTATAGTTATTTTGGCTAAAATTGAAAAAGTTCATTAAAGATGAGAAAAGCGTTATGAAAACCTTAAAGTGGCCTTTCTTGTCTTATATAAACATTTTTTTTTGGATCATTTTTTTTTACTTTTCTAGTTTTTTGTAATTAGAAAAATCTAAAAAGTATTATTGTTTGAGATAACATAAATTTTTGTTCACTAGGACTCTATTTGTTTCGACATAAAATATTTTATAATGAAAAATATATTTTTATGTAAAATGATTTCATAAAAAAACAATCTTTTTCTTTTTATTTTCTAGTGTTTGGTTGGTGCTTAATTTTTTTAAAAAAATTAAATAATAAATTTTTTAATCAAAATACGCTATTATTTTAATATAATCCATTGCCACCATCATTCCCACCACCACCATCACCACCACAACCACC
>JAOTRH010098704.1:0-16063 GCA_034768845.1 Heliamphora exappendiculata
ATATATATATATATATATATATATATATATATATATTTGTAGTTAATTCTTAGAATATCAGAAATGGAAGGCTCTGAAGCTTGGAGGCCTCTCAAAGCCCCACACACTTGAACATTTTCAGTGCCGAAATTCCCTTCTCTCTCTCTCTATCTCTCTCTCTCTCTCTCTCTCTCTCTCTCTCCCTCTCTCGGTGGTGCCACTGCCATGGCCCCCTCCCTCAGCCTTCTAAAAATCTTTAAATGTTTATAATATATTTGTAATAATTAATTAAAAAGTTGAAATTTTATATAATCCATTGGCCCTCTCATTTTTTTTTTGAAAATGATATTCAGATGCATTTTTAGCATTTTATATTATATCTTGCGTCTTCTATGCTCTCAAAAGGAAAACGTGAAAGGCTAAAAGTAGATTGGGAATTTCATTTTCTATTATTACAACATACTGATATATGCAATATATTTTTTTTAGAATTATTTCAATTATTATATATTAATAATTAATTTTTTTTGTGTTACAATAAAATACCAGTTAATTAAAATGTTTCAAGTTAAATAATTCTTGTTTATTGTTTGTTAGGAAAAATATAGGGAAATTTAATATGCAGTCTCATTTAGGCTTCTTATTTGAGTGTAAGTCCCATTTACTAAACAAATGATCAGGTAAGTCTTCATTTAGTTTATCATCTCGAAAATACCCCTTTCATTGCATCATTCCCGCTGCATTTTGTATATAAACTGACAACGTATGTTTTCTAAAAAAGATAAAAAAATATTTTGTTGACAAAGCTAAAAATTCGAAGGCTGGAACAAACACGATTCTTCGCATTTGTTGTGTCTTGCAATCTGAACACCCACGAAGAAAGACAAAAGACAAAAATCTTGGAGAAGAAAATCAATTTTCCGTATATCACCCACAAAGAAAGACGAAAATCTTGGAGAAGAATAAAATCCATATTCTATATTTTCACCCACATGCGAGAATCCCGATTTCTTCTAAGCATCAAACTATCGGCGAAGAAAATAAAGACCAAGAGTAAGAAACCCTCCATAAGCATTCCTTCTTTTACTCTCTGTAAAAAATGTCAATATGAAACACCCCCAACTCGCCCCCGAGCTCTAGTCCATTCATTTTCATTTTATGCTTACAAGATCGTCATTATATTTTCAAAACCCTAAGTGCGGCGTACAATAAACAAACTGAGAGATTGAATGTTGGGTACATGAGATTTTTAGTGTAGTCGGTGAATGTTCTACATTGATAGACCGAATTTGTTAACTGATTCGCCCAACTTGAGAGGTTTATGTTCGTATCATATTCTTTGCTCAGATTTATCTCATACATTAGAGGGTTTCACATTGGAGTGTTCGTGTCATTGTTTTCAACATTCTATTTGTTTTGTGTTAGTATTTTTCACACTCTTGTGTTCGTGATCTTCATACTTTTATTTGAAAATTGGTTCCATTTGCTCATAATAGTTACTATTTCCATTAGCATATTGACATTTGTTTAAAATTAAAATTGTTGACTAACTTGGTTCATACTGGCTGAGGTGTTAATATCCCATAGGATTGTTCTAGTGTTTTCAATAGAATTTAGAATCTATGTTTTCAGTTTATCATAATAAGTAAGGTATCCATTATTATATAGACCTTTGGTTCATATTAACATTGTTAATAATTCTAGTGGCATTAGCACTGTTAGTATCCCATATTGTTCTTCTGTTTGTTTTAAGAAAGTTTTATGTCAAGCTGGATAATATAAAATGATTAAAGAATTTTGAACTGTATGAAAATGCTTTTAGGCATTTGACAAATTCTAATAACACAGTGTTATGTGACGAAAGATCCTTAGTTACAATTTGCATGCTTGTTTATTCCATAATTGAGAGAGGAGCAAAGTTTATTGGTGCAGTTATGGAGAGCGATGGATAATATAATTATGAATTCTATTATATCATTTTTGAATGGTTTTCATACTATATAGTAACATGTCAATTATTTCATTTATCCTCCATAAATAATCCTTAACATTGATAGCGTAACATTATATAATAAGTTGCCAATCAATTATCATTATATATCTTTCATGTTGAATTAAAATAAATGAGCAAACCTTCCTTATTAATTACAAACGAGAATATGTAATATTCCATTTATAAGGTGCCGACGATGGAATGAGTAAAAAATTCATAGAAAATATTTTAAGAGTAAAAAAGTCCTCGATAATATTAAAAGGAGCTCGTTGAATAATAATTCGTTCCATAGTTCCATAGGATCTATCCTTAAATAAGTTATCAAAATAGAACCCTAAATTAATTAATCCAAAAATATATAAATAGAAAAATTAAAATCTATTATATTTTAATGCATTCCGATAGTTCACATGCTTTAGATTTATTTCCCTTAAGTACAAGTTGGCTCCACCCCTCCCCTGATTGGTTGGTGGTGGTAGGGGTGGGTAGGTGGGTGGTAGTGGGAGAGGGAGAGGGAGAGAGTAGGGAACTTTGATGTTTATGTGGAGTAAGGAAGGTGGTAGTGGGTAGAAAGGTTGGAGGATCGAGGATGGTGGGGACATTAATAAAAATTTTAAAATAATTTTATTATTTTACTTAATTTTTGTTCTTATTATTGGATTGAGGGTAAGAAGGAAAATTAATAATATAAGTAAGCATAAATTAATTTGAAACAACATGAAGAAAAAAAAAGTAGCTGACATCAACAACTTATGTTAATTTCTTAATGGTCAATTAACTGAAAGAAAAATGTGAAGCATAAAAGTAAAACAAAAGATATGGCAATATAATTTCAATAACTTAAAAGGATGTGTCTATATTTTCAATTAATTTCAAAAGAGCTTAATATAATTTACTCAAAAATATATTTTCTATAAAAAAAATACAAAGTTATGCTTAACATAATAAAAATGTGTCTCAATATTATTATATCAAAATAGAATGACAATATTATGTCGATTGTCGATGAACTCAACCACTTGACTGCCTACATATTTAGAAATAAAATTAGGTCTAACACAGTTCATAAGAGATTTGAAGAAGAAAGCTAATTTTTAGCCGAATTTTGAAATGAATGTCACGTACGTAGTACGTATCCATATATATATATATATATATATATATATATATTAGGAATTATGTCTCGTAGTTTGATGTGTTGGAGAATATTAAGAATTAATGAGTTATTTTGTATGATGGACCGTTGTTTAGAAATGCTAGTTTTAATTTTATAAAGGCTTTTACCATTGTTTAACTTTTTATACTTGTTTTTTTATTCAAAAAACAGCCTTGAAGTCGTACAAATTAAAAGCCAACAATAATAGAGTCTTTAACTAAAATAAATAAATAAATAAATGTTGCTTATCTTATCTTGTTTAGAAGTTAGAGTCCCTGTGACTCAAACAGTCACGTACTCTCTCGAGTTTCGGTGTGCAATCTCAAATCAGGATTATAGTTTTTGAGCTTTCTTGTTTTTTAGAAAACAAGAACAGCAAATATGAGAAAGAGTGCATGGTGTTTTAAATAGGGAAAGAATTATTACCTTTGAAATGACAACCTTTGCGACACTTAAGCTAGAGTTGTGAATATTCGGGTTGTTATATCAGATAGAAAAATATCTATTCTCGACGTGACGTTATTAATACCATGACCCCAAAAAAAAAATCAAGAATAACATTTTATTCATTACTAAAACCTTTTTTAACGTAACCAATATTAAAGTTTTCTTAAGAAAAAATCACTGAAAGCATCACCAGTTACTAAGGTTCTATTTAATAATTTTTACAGTTTTTTATTTTTTATTTATAATAAATAAAAAATATATTTTTGTTTATTTTCTTAAAAACAAAAATAAAAGACACATTTGACGAATACATATTTTTATAAAATTCTATTTTGAAATAAGTAAGACACCGGTAATAAAAGAGAGATGGAGAAAAACCAACCAATAAAATTGTTAGACGTGGAGACTAGTGAGTACATGTAGTGGCTGAATGTGATGAAAATAAATGATGATAAGTAACGATAAGTGATCAAAGTTGGTCGTTACACTAGCCATCACAATTGGAGGTAATCGCTGGTGTGAAAAGGTGATGAGTAATATTGCAACTAGTGATCGGAGGTGGTGGCGATCGGTGTTTTAAAGTAGTGATCTAAGATTATGGTAGGTATTAGCAGCTGAAAGTGTTTGTTGGTGATAAGAGCAAGAGATAAGAATGTTGGAGTGGTGCGGTGGAAAATAGAGGAAGGAATAAGAAATTGTTTACAAATTAAGTAAAAATATATTTATTCTATTTACAAAAATTTAGTAAATTTTAAAAATTATTTATATTTTTTTGAAAACAAAAATAATTTTTATACGTGTTTTTGTTTACAGTTTATAAAAATTAAAAAAAATAAAAGTAAATAATAATAAACACAAACTTTACCAATCAGAGACTAAGTAACTAGTGCTATTTTATTTGAACTACCACCATTAGTTTAGATAAAAACTACCAGATTTGTCATAACTTAAAAATAGCATACCTATTTCAGTTATATATAGAATCAGACAAAAGAAATCAATATCATTAGTTAACATATATAGATTGCAATGAGGCCAACATATATCATAATTAAAAGAAATTGTACAAATAGTGCTGAGTATTATTGACATTAGAGGAGAAGAAATATGAAAAGTGAATAATGGTTTTTTTTTTCAGTTTATTTGCCCTTGCAATGAAAGGGGATAACATTAAAGAAAATATAAAAATTTATTTGTTGATGGATAATTAAAAATGTGAGTGGGTTTTAATTGTAAGTTCACGCCAAAAGGGGTATTTTCTTTCAATAATAATATAGACTATACGATTTGTTCTCCAACAAAAAAATAACCTTGACACGACTTTATTCATAAGTAAAAACTAGGTTAAGGTAATCAATACTAAATTTGCCATAACTAAAAAAATCACTAGAAGCTCCAATTTCTTGGTCTATATAATCAATTACGAACCAATTTTTGTGTAACTAAAACCTAAAACCTATACAAAAATAATGAATATCAACCTAGTTCATTAGTTAGCCTATATAGGTCATAACTAGGCTAAAATATGTCATAACCATACCATTACTTTCATAACTTAAAAATACCCAAAAATCGTATATTTTCCTGCACTCCAAAAACTTTTATTAATAACTAAATCTTTTGTTACCCCAACTGGCTATCCAATATCAAATTTGTCGTAACCATAAAAACACCAGAAGTATCACCGATTACTAATAACTAATATCATTCTATTTGAAACTTCCCCCAGTAATTTACATAATTATTACCAAATTCATCATAGCTAAAAAATAACATGCCCATTTCGTCATAAAGAGAATCAACTTTTGGGTAACTGAAGTCTATACAAAAATAACTAAAATCAAGACAGCTCATTAGTTAACTTATACAGGTTGTAATGAGTCTAAAAAAACGTCATAGCCATATAATTTTTTCCATAACTAAAAAATAGCCTATACCATATCTTTCATAACCCAAAAATTCACAAGAACACTATTTTGTTCATAACTAAAATCTTTTGTTAACATAATCAATGCCAAATTTGTCATAATCATAAAAATCACCAAAAGCACTGCTGCCATCACTTTACATAATCACTACCAAATCTGTCTTAACTTTAAAATAATATATCTATTTTAGTCATAACTAAAATCAACTTTTGCACGACTAATGCATATACAAAAATAACCAAGATCAATAACCAAAAGATGTTATAATCATACCATTTTTTCTATAACCAAAAGATAACAAGAATACTATTTATTCATAATTAAAACACTATATGCTGATAAATTATTTTTTTATATTCAAAATGCAAAGAAAAATAGAAATGCATGTCATAAAAACATAACCCCATTAACATAACTTGAAACAAAACTAAACTCCCTGAATTGTACAAAAAATTGCTAGATACAACTTTACAAGAACTAAAATCATTTTAAACTCAAATAACATATGTATCTTAAATAAAAGTTATTTATCCTGACATTGTCTTAGTTTCAAAAAACTAGAAAAGCACAGTACAACATTAATTTGTTGGACTCTTTTTTATTAAGATTTAAAAATATATGCGAATAACATATGTAAAATTTATTGGAATAAAATATGTAAAGTTTATAAGACCTCGCACAGTATGAGTTTACTGCACAAAAAACACACACACACACGCACATATACATATTCAAGAGTACCTTGCTAATTGGATGCATAAAGGAATTAGATTTTCCAAACAAGGCCTTTGGTCTTATTTGGGATAATTGCTTATTTGCTTACTTCGTTTACTTTATTTTTGTCTTTAGTGAACTTTTTTCATTATTTAGTTGAATTATTATATTTTTTAACTCTTCTCATCTAGATAAATCAAAAAAATAAAATTCCAAATCAAAGTATAAAAAGAGTTGAAAAGACCAAAATAAATTAAAATAAGTCAATAAATCAAATTTAATATTGTTTATTTTCATTTTTAATAAATTTTTTTTATCTTTTCATCAAATTTTTTTACTTTTTCAGTTCATCTCATCAAAATGATTTGATTTTTTTTTTATTAAAAAATAAAAAAATTTTAAAAAAATAAAAAATAAGCAAAATTCCTACCATTTAACCCAAATGGGGGCAAAATAAATAGAGATGTAATCACGCAACTACAAACTAAAAAAGAAACCATATTGAACCGTAGTCGTATATTGCAGTTAATGAATTAGGTACTGCTTTATTAGGAAAAATTAATTAGAGCATTGACTTCCTTTGCTTTCACTCATTTAGTTTTCCTTTGGTTCTTCGTCAAATTATTATGACTGTCATAGTAAGTGTTATTATGTGATATTTTTAATAAATAAATAATTATAATTTACGTTATGTGAATTATCTCTTATCTCTTAATCACACAATAAAAGTGAGTCATTATTTAATTATCATAAAATTTAGAAAAAATTATATGAACACCTCTTATACTATGACCATGTATCGCCTTATCTCTTGAACTAAAAAAACGCACAAAACGATTCATAACTATTCGTTAGTATTATTTTAACTTTTTCATTAACATTTTGTTATCTAAGTTAATAAAAAATAGAGAACTGGAGTTGAAGACATTCAAACAGAAGGAGTTGAAGTGATACTACCGAATAGTTAAAATGATCTATTTAATTCGCCTATTTAATTCAGGAGTCTATTTGTACGCTTATTTAATAGAATGCTAAAGGAGTTGGAGTAATACTACCGAATAGTTAAAAAGATCTATTTGATTCGCCTCTTTAGTTTAAGGATCTATTTATACGCTTATTTGATAAAATACTAACTGAAGAGGTTCAAGTGATACCAACGAATAGTTAATGGATCGTTTTGTACGTTTTTTTAGTTCAAATGGGTAAAGTGATACACTGTCATGTATAAAGGGTGCTCGTCTAATTTTTTTTAAAATTTATTTTCACAAAATTAAATAGAAATGCTATGTGAAATTGGCACATAATACTTCAAAAGCACAAAATAATTACTCTGGTTCCATTTGGCTGTCAAATAATATAAATATTCATATCAAACTTTTTGCTTTCTCTCTCTCTCTCTCTCTCTCTCTCTCTTAGGCTGTGATTGGTAACCTGATTTTTTTGGTTTTTTTTTTTGGCTAAAAAAGGCAAAAAAGTCAATCTTACCCGTTTGATAAAAAAATAAAAAAGCTAAAAAATTAAAAAGTCAAATCAAAATACAAACTCGCAAAATATTCAAATCAAACTCCCACCACTTTTAAAATATAATAATACTCTTTATTCATAATTTATTACTTCCACTACCAATTACATATAATTATTAATATTAAATATATAAAATGATAAATTTTCCAATTTTAAACAAACAATAAAAAAGTTAGCTTTTTACCCAAACAACCAACTTAAAAATAACTAGCTTAAAAGTTAAATTATTAAACAATTTATTTTAAACTCAATTTAATTTTTTCACTAAAAATATAAAAGAAAAACAAAAAAAATTAGCTTTTATAAGCTAGTTACCAGGGCCTCTCTCTCTCTATCTCTCTCTCTCTTAATCTGTATATGGAATATATTTCACGTGAGTGGGCTCAGCCGCCCACTTAGCTTTCATTTCATCACTCTGCAGGACCATGTATGTCATTTTCATACTTGCTATTCATCAATATATATATAGTAGTGTCCTACACATAACCATGCATATCAATCATGTATGCCATATGATGATGTATGGCTGAATATATTGCTGTCAAACATATAACCATGCACATATATGAATTAATAGGAGCCTACACAATTTGGTTTAGTTTGATTTTGAACAAAATTAAGAACTAAATTGTTTTTTATGGTTCTAAAAATTCAATGATATAAATTAAATCGTATATATTATAGAACCAAATAAACTTATAAAAATGGTTCGGTTCAATTTGGAACCACCATTTTTAAGATTAAATGCTTATGACCTATTTTATTATTTTTTTTAAAAAAATTATACATTTATTTGCTGATTTTTTCTAATCATTTTTTGCATCTTCTTTCTTTATATTAATTACTTTACATTTTATTTCTATCACTTATTTTATATATATATATATATATATATATATATATATTTTAACAGCATCTTATTTTATATTATTACAAAGATAGATTCCCATATCTATAATTTTATGTATTATATTTTATTATTTCTCTATCTATTACTAATAGTTTATGAATAATAAAATATATATTACGTTGCTATGAAAAGAAAAGAAAATATAAATTATAAAAGAGAAGAAACAAAGAGAACAAGAAGATGTAGAAAAAGAAATAATATTTTATGTTGAAAATAGAAATATTTTATCTAGATGAGCGTCCGAACAATCTTACCTAAAGATTTTTCGTCCGAATGAACATCCGGACGAATTGCGGGGATTCAGTGCACAAAAGTTTTAAATCTAGAGTGTAACATCCATTATAAAAGGGAGCAATTAGGTTCAGAAGGGGCATCATCATACATTGAGCAAGAGTAGGCACAGAGGATGACGGGCAGGGGTCGAGAGATGGAAGAAGGCGAGGATAGAAGTTGGGAATCAATTTTTCTTCAACTTTCATGGAGTGCAGTTGCAATATGAGCAGCTAGATTATTCGTCATAGGGGTCAATGAAAGCCTGATTCCGTATTTAGATTTTAGTTAGAATTTCAGTTTCTTTCAATATCATGTTCAACTTCGATGTGTGATTTTCATAGACATTGAGCTTTAATCAAGTTTTATTGTTTTTATTTAAGTTTTTGTTTTTACTTTCTGGGATTGCGATTACGAGATTATGCAATTATTTTAAATTCGTATTTCATTCTAAATATGAGATAAATTATCTTCTAATATGACGGATCATGCTGAATTTTACACTCGAGCCAGTCAAGATAGGTTACTCGATTCAGGTTTGTAGCCTAGACGGGGTTAAGTTCATTTGTGAGAAAATTACTAAAGTTCAACCGATCTAAATTATTTGGCTAGGGCGGATTCAAATCCTTGAATTCTTCTTTCATTATCAAATTAAAGTTTTAAATTCAGTTTTATTTATTTTCTATCCATAGTTAAATAAAGGACACAACCAACCTTTTGAATAAAGAACCAGATCGGTCTTTCGCTTATAAAATAATTGTGATTAAGTTTTCTAATCTTTATTGGAACGATACCTGAATTTAATCACTATTCTACCGAATAGTAATTAAACTTAAGTTATAAATATTTATTTTTAGTACGGTACGACACATTAATTTTTTATGCTATTGCTGGGGATTTCTAGCTCGATCACAAATTTTTATAACTAGATTTTTGTTTCGAATTTTCTTTTTCACCCAATCAATACTCATGCGAGTTGCATTCTTCTGTTTTTGGTTTTTAAAGATGAACAAAGCAAGTAGAATTTTGGCCTCCTAGAGTAAAGGCAAACGAGTCATTCCCGTCCTAAGCTTTATTTTTGCTTTTATTTGATAGGATTTAGTTTCATTAAAGAGTTCATTCATTTTATTTAGGATTTTACCATTATAAATAAATTGTAATGGCCTTATGAATTTGAGTTGTTAATTAATAAAAATTGAAGAGTATTTTCTTTTTATGAGATTTTTTGGCATTCTACGTGGCTCAAGAAAGATTTTGATGCATTTAGTCATGATATTCATAAAAGAATCAACCATTTAAAGAAGGTGTTTCCTTATATTCGTTCTCGAATCAATGGAGTCAAATTATTATCATTTTTGTTTTTGTTTCTGGTTGCATCAATAAAGCAAAAATCTTACTTGCTATGAACAAAGTTGTCTTGCGCCTTACTCACATTCTTATATCCATTATAAGACTTTTCTAACTGTTACAAATTTAATATTTTTGTTTAAAAAATTACACTCCCGCCCTCTCTCTTTCTATCTTTTTAAACTATAATATGGAATTCTAATTGGATTTTTTGCAACCGTTTAATTTTTTAATATTTTTACCTTTTCTCTCCCTTCCCTAATTTGACGCTCTAATTTCATGTATTTCATTTGATTTAGCTAATTTTTTAATTTAATTATTTCTTTAAAAAACTGTAACAGACATGAACATGTGTGCCTATATATATATATATATATATGTATTTCTGTGTCAACTTTTGAACTCAAAGAAAACTTTTGTTTGAAAGAAAAAGAGATCAAAACTTGCTAATAATTTGAAACAAATCATTCAAAAACAAGGCTCCAAATCAATTAATTTTCCATATTATTATCGATTAAAAAATTTTAAATTACACATTTGTTCCTAACACGCAATTATTTTTTCCTGTGAGCTGGCATTATGGCGCCAAATTAGGAAACTCCGTTTATGTGAATGATCTTCATTGAATTTTTAATTTCATATTGCCTTCTTCAAAATATATGTGCTTGTAGAACTATTTTTTTTTTTCATCAGAAACAGACATTAGATCTAAATATATTTTTAATCGATAATAAATCGAACAAAAATGTATATCGATAAAAATAAAATAATTTTAAAAAAGTGCAAAAAGTACTCGAAAAAAAGAAACAAACTTCATAAAGAAAGAACATCAAACTTTTATGCACACAAGAAAACGCAAATCTAACGAGAAGAGTACCCAACATTACATATATAAAACAAAAAAAGAAGTGTTCAATAAGGAAACAAATAAAGATACATTGCAAACACGAAAGTGTTCTATTTTCTTTATTAAAAAAAAAAAGAATGGATAAGCAAAGAAATTTCATAAAATTCTTGGTGGAATTAATGATTTCTTTCATTCATTCGTGGAAAAGAACAATAGCAAAAGAGTTTGGTGCATGGGAGAGAGAAAAGAAAGGCATCTCTTTTTAGAACAATTCTGTCTCATTCCCTTTTCTTTTCTTGTTCTTGGAGAAAAGTAGGCTTTGGTTCATCCAAACAGATATCCTTTACTTCATTTTTGATGATCAAACAAACTCACATGAACAAACCCTATTAAAAACCTAACTTTTCATACACTTCTCATCATTTCACCACGATCCACAATCAATCTTGTTTGTGTTCAGTTATTGACCCGAGAAGAAAACTAAAACGCTGACATGGGTGTTCTCGGAGCTGTTGCAAGGAATTTGGATGCAATCATTGGGTACTATTTCTTTTTATTCAGAAATGAAACCATACATCAAAACGTGTATAAGTATTAATAAGCATCATCAGTGTGTTCTTGAATTTCATGCATGTACTTACCATTTTGCTTACCGTTTTATAACGTGATTATATTCATATTATGTTTTGTATTATGGCCCCATTTGGACGATATTACTTATTTACTTATTGACTTATAAGCTAAAATATAAGTTACGTTGTTTGGATAACTAAATAAGTTAAAAATAAAAAAATAAACAAATAAGTAAATAAATAAATAAATTCGTTTAGATAGCTGACTTATAAACAAATAAACAAATAAGCCAAGTGCCACCCAAACGAATTTGCTTAAATGTGATTTGGCTTATTTGCTAATAAGCAAATAAGTCAACAAGCAAGGTCTATCCAAACGGAGCCTATATATATATATATAATATTAATTATTCTCTCTCTCTCTCTTTCTCTCTCTTGTTTCCTTCTTTTTTATATAATTTAATTTTTACTATTTTTTTCATAACATCATAATTTTATTTTATTTTATTTTATTTTATTTAAATAGGAATGATTACCAATAAGAAAAATAATAAAATAACAAATAAAAAGAATATAATGCAAGAATTTCTTTTTGTAGTCATACCAAACAAGTAACAAAATAAATAATATAAAAAAGAAGAGACAAAGAATGCAACATAGAAAAAATAAGCAAAAAAATGTACATTTTTCACATAAAATCGGAAACAAGTATTTAGTTTTCGAATTGCAGCTTTAAATTAGAATTAAATTATTTTTTATTGGCTCGATTCAGTCAGAGTCCGATTCCATAGTACTGGTTCAATTTCAGTTATTATTAGATTTTTGTAATCATTTGGAACGAATTAATTTTCTGTTCAACTCAAAATCAAATTAAATTGAACTGTGAACATTTTTTATATAAAAAAATAAAAATAAAATAACAGATCACGAGAGACAAATGATGGGATAGGTAGCAGGATAGAAATCCGAACAAGAATGGATTCAAGAGCAATCTGGTACCTATGAATAGTGCACATTATAACGCATGAATCACTGCATATTTGCAGATATGGTAGATTTCACACCACTACTTGTTAATATATAGTAATTTATGCAGTGTAATATATATTTTGTTGTGCAAAAAAATTTTAAAATAATTATAAATAAATACAAAAATAAATTTTATGTGGTTTAACAATTTGTTTACGTCTACGGACAACAGAATTCAATATATAAAGAAACGATTATAAATTACTAAACTCTCACAAATTCTACTCTCAAACAACTTACACACAAAATAATCTGATACTAAATTCATATTTATAGAAGAAAAAAAAACCTAATCTAATTCTCCTTGTACTAATCGAGTTCAAAATTAATTAAACTTGCGCAAATTCACATTCTTGAACTCTTTAAAATTCATATTGATATGGACAAAATTTAGTTACATATTAAACTAAAAATCTATTTCAAGTCAAACAGAATTTGAGGCAAAATTCTCAATATATTGGGTCTAGAGTTTTTGATTGAGGAGCTGCTAGGGGCTGCTGTCACCTCCAAGTTCTGGAAAAAATACATTACTATACTGGTACTAATTCTACATATATTTTACAATTGTAGAAATACAATGCCTGCTACTCTGTTAGTCATGAAGAAATTTTAAAAACCACTCAGCCCCGGACAAAAACTGCCGTACGTTTGTCCCTGGATCCTATTAAGTTTTTTATTTTTATTTTTGAACAGCAAGAAATATATATATATATATAAATGTATATTAAGGATATATGAATACATCAGGAAAGCGAAAACACCTCCCCAGCCTCCTAAGTTACTGATCCTTGATGATGAGGGAAACCACCTCACACTAAGGATATTATTTAATGTGAGTTGATACATGAACAATCGTACCAATACATATTTTGATACTATTACTGGGAGTGTTTGACATTAGTCATTTTTAATTTTTTACTACTAATTTTAATAATAAGTTATAAATTTTTTTAAATATTTATAATTTTTACTATAATTTATAATTATTTTTTTTTTCTATTTTAACTATAAATAATATTTTTAACAAAATATTTACAATTTTTATTATAATTTATAAACTATTAATTTTAGCAAAACCAATTATTTAATACACTGTATCTCATTTATGATAATGAAGTGCTTTCGAATTCAGAAAGGCTGTAAACCCATTCACTATTACTTGTCTAACCTTTTTGGTGTTTTTTTTTTTTTTACGATTGTTATCCAGGCCAGGGGTGATGCTTCTTTTTCCCTTGTAAGTTGAGAATCTTCCATTCTTCTTCTTCTTCTTCTTCTGGATCGAAAAAAAAAAGCACTTTTAACATGAACTAGCTTTTTTTCCTATGAATTGATAGATACGCGTCCATGCGAGCCATCGAGAGCCCTTCAACCTTAGATGATCAACAATGGCTGACATACTGGGTTCTATACTCATTCATAACACTATTTGAGTTGTCCTGTTGGAAAGTTCTTCAGTGGTAATATATACCTTCTTTCGTATATAGGTCTCCATTGAAATAATTGTTTATTTGCTTTTTATTTTATTATTATTATTTAGTTTTTTTTTTACTATTTTATAAGCTAAAATGTAATTTTTTTACTAAAAGTTTTAAAAACGTTCAAAAAGAAAAAAAAAAAAAGAAGCTAAAATGTCAAATTTTATAATATTTATTTTTAACTTTAGGAAACTTAGGTTTGTATTATTTTACTAAAAGAATTACGTTTTTTGATTCATCTTCAAAAATTAAAAACTTTTAGTCAAAAATTAAAAAAAATTCAAAAAATTAAAAATAAGTAAAATTTTTAAAAGTTAACCCAAACATATTGATGACATAAATAACAAATTTATCCCTATCTTTAACAATTCATATCAAACTATTAATCACCAACTTATTTATATCCACAGTGTGATACTATCTCACATCGATAGAATATAAAAATTAAGTCTAGTATATAAAAAAATTTATAAACTATTATTAATAATTTGGATCAAACATTTTGGACTATATTGTTAAGTTCTTTATTTAAGTTATTGGGTTAGTAGTTCACTTGCGTCGTTATACTCAGTACGTTCTCTCACGTGTGAACTGACTTTCATCCATAAATCGGTCAAACACGTGTAAATGTATATATTTTAATGAACTGGTGGACGAAATTGCCTCCTCTAATACCATACTAAATTATTGATCACTAGTTTATCTTAAAGTTGAAATTGTTAGATGAATTAAGAAATAATTTTATTATTTATATTCTTAATAGAACAGCAATATATATAAAATAAAACATAGAATATTTTTCAAAATGTTTTATGTGCATTTTATTGAATTGTCGAGAGATATTTTAATACAAATTTCATAGTCAAGATTGATTCTTTAAAAAATATGTTCTCTTTTCTCTTTTTATGGTTGGAATACATTTTGACTCAAATTCAACAATCAATATTAATTTTCATAAAAATATACTTTTTATTGCATTTCTTTCTGTTTTAACTTTTTCATATTTGTCAAAAATTATCTATTTTGATTTTTACTCTCATAATTTTATTTTACCGAAAAATACACCAAGATTTAATGAAAATGAAATCAATTCTTATAGAATGTAATTTCACTTTTCAAAATATAAAAATAATTTTTAAATTTTCACTTAATTGTTAAAAATCAATAAAATAAAAATAAAAAAATAAAATTTTATTTATATGTCTTCTATTTATTTTGAAAGTCTAAGTTTATTGATAAAAGTCTTAATATGACTACACTAATTTAATATTATTTATAATTTAAAATTATTTTTTAATTTATATTATTGAAATCATATTGAAAAGATTATTTAACATATCATAAATAATTATATTTTAATATTAAATTATAAGTGTACTTTAATTTACAATAGAAATATATCGTGATATTAATAATTAGATTGTATATGAATCTATGCTTAAACAAAATTAATGATGTCAACCCAATTTATATATTAATATATTAAGAGAGTCACTAAATATGTTTATTTTAGCACGAGTTCTTTTATTGAAAAAAAATTCTTATAAATATTGTTATGTTTACTCATTTTATATGTATTAATTTTATCAAATTTTTACACTATTATTTTATTGTTTATTTTTTGTATGAATTTGTAGTAGAGATTTGTGATTGAATTGATTTCTCAATATATTCTTACTCTTAAAATTTATATATTCTTAATTATTTGTTTAAAATTGATTTAACGATTTAATTATACTAATTAAAAAGCGTCTTTTGACATGGATAATTCGCTAATTTAATGATAATAAAGTTCTTTTTTCAATATATATATATATATATATATATATATATATATATATATTATGCATATAAATATCTATTTTTTTTTGT
>JAOTRH010098715.1:0-16063 GCA_034768845.1 Heliamphora exappendiculata
TGATAATTCGACTAAAATCTGTAAATTGTCTTATAACTGCTTATTGGTATATGACTTGATTTACCTAAACTTAAATTTCTTCCGTAGTTTTTACTCAAGTTACGATTTTTCACGTAGAAAATTGCAAGTGTCTTATTGTGTGTAATTGATTTATTTTTTAATTACTTACGATTGTCTTGACCTAAAATAATTTAACGACTAACGATATCCTATTTTTTTGTTAAAAAGTTATATTATTATTTTTTATTAAAATATTTTTTTGAGTGAAACCGTCATGAATTTTCTTGAGAAAAAAAAACTTAAATATTAAATCAGCCATTGACTTGGTTAATTCATCAAAATCTGAATTTTAGAATCAAGAATTTGCTGCCATTTTAATACAAAACTAATTAATTTATTTCAAAACAAAAACTTTATTTTAAAATCTAATAATAAATTCTTTATGTTTGTAACTCATAATTTGCAAATGAATGACTTTTTATTTGGTCAATTATAATCCTTTATTAGGTTCCATATCACAAGGCATAAAAATGCTGTTTGGGTCTGTTTCCAAACAGTGCTTTAATTGTGATATAATTTACAAATTCATTCCTTCTGTGGTGTATGCACATATATATACTATTGTGGCGTGAAAGTTGTTTTCATACTTACTAATAGCTTGTTTAATATAGCTTTTAAAAAGTTAATTTAAAAGGTTTAGATTTTTTTGAAAAATAAAAAATAAAAAAAAGTGAAAATATTTAAAATAATTTTAAAAAATAAATATTAAAAAAAAAATAGATTTGGGCTTTTTTTTTAAGTTGCCGTGCAATACGTTTAAATCAAACAAACGGATTTAAAAATTGGACTTATTAAAAAAAGCCAAGTGCACTTTAAAAACATGTGTGTGTGTGTGTGTGGTGTGTGTGTGTGTGTGAGAGAGAGAGAGAGAGAGAGAGAGAGAACAAGAAGAAGAAGCCGCCGCCGCCGCCGCCGACCGCCACCTACATCGACCGCCGACGAACTTTCCGGCGTGGTAAGCTCCTCCCCCTCTTCCCTCTCCGATTTTTTTATAAACACCACACCCCACAACCGGCTTTCCCCACCCCAAACAGACGCACGGCTCCAACGACCACCGCGAACCACCACCGACCTCCTTGAACACCACTGGCTGCCAGACTGCCGCTAAGTTGCCGGAAAATCAAATCTAAAGCTAGAAAGAAAAATATAATTCAAAGTTATATATATATATATAGGGTTGTAGATGGGGGAACAGTTTGTGAGCGGCGGAAGGTGAATAGGCGATGAAGTACGGGTGGAGGTGACAGAAAAGAAATGAAAGAAAAATTAGAAAAGAAAAGAAAATAAAAAAAAAGGAAAAAAAATAAAATAAAAGTTGTTATATATATATTCAAAAAGAGGAATAATAAAAATAAATGCAAAATAATAACAAAATAAAAATAAAATAAAATAAAATAAAATAAAATAACAATATTAATAATATTAATAATAATGATTGGATAAGAATACAAAATAATAACAAAATAAAAAAAAATAAGAATAAAAATAAAAATAAGAGCATTATAGTGAAAGTAGTAATTAGATACAATTCTTTTATTACATGTGCATGATGGGTAATATGTAGCTCAATTGTTTTGTATTATGAAATGCTCGAATTAATCTTTAGTGTTAAAGTTTACATCAGACTGCGTGTACATCTTTTACGGTGAGTCTCAGATATTAAATTATTTAATAAGTTTTTAATAATTTTTATCTATCACTTAAAAATTTTAAATGATTTGTGAAAATGATAATTTTTAGCTTGACCATGGATATCATTGAGAAAAATTATTTTATTATATTGTTGCATGATTGTTGGTTCGAACGGTATACCCGGTCGCTTTGGATTTCAGATATAGTGTGGCGAAGTGATAAGGGTGGGGTTGTAATCAGATGACCATGCGATGATCATGCCCATTTATGATTTTAAGGGTCGCTCCCTTACGTACTAATATTTTCGTTGAACAATATCATATTATATGCATATGCTAATTTATTTTCTATGTAGTTGATACATAAACTTTGTGATGGTTACAGTTGACGTTTTAAAACTGAAAATGACTTTAATGGTTACAGTTGATGCATGAAAACTGAAAACTGAATTTTGAACAAATTTGTTTTGAAAATTATGAATCCATGACAAAACCTGTAATTTAATATCTGAATACTCATACGAATTTTATGCTTATGATGTCGGTTTATTTTTTTTTACAAGTGCTGGTGAATTTAATTTGATCATATCTATTGTGGTGCAACTCTAGTCTTTGGGGGTGTTAATCTGCCATTTTTGTTTTGGCATGTACACTTATGTGACGAAATAATTATTTTTTAAAAGCTCGAATTGTGTGTCTAAAGGATGAATATTTGTATTATTATTGGTTATTTCACATAGTTGACTCTGGAATATATTTTAAAAAATTTTACGCTTTCGTAGATTTTTTTTTTTCACAATTTTATTTGAATGATGTTTTGAAAATTCCTAAAGTAGTGGTATAAGTGGGCCTCGGGTGGACTAAGACCCACTGGCTGGTCACAGATCCTCTCTATAAGGTTGGGTTGTGACAGTATGCTTGTAGGAAAACGGCCGTTAAATCCTGAAATGTAAGATACCACAATCGAATGCACCGAGTCATGTGCTCTGATAGGCAAAAATCTATTCTTAAGGATAGTGAGATGTCTCACGCCTTTGTTGATAAATTTTTCTATCATTGACGTATTTTATTTTTGCATAATTATTTATTTTTAATATTTATTTTGATTGGATTATTTTAATTTATGTTAAAGAATAAAATATTATCCCATCAATTTTGTACAGAATCTGTTGTGTTTGAAAGTGACTAGTAAAAATTTAGAGTATTCAAATTCAGATGAAGACATCTTCATCGGAAAAAGATTTCAATGGGCCTACAATAATTTGTATTTAAAAAGTTACAAAATGTCAAAAATCATCAAAAAATTAATTTTAAAAGTGAAAAATTTTGAAAAAGAAAACAAAAGTCTAAAATGAGAACTAATTGAATCACAAACTAAATTAAGCCTATGAGATCCGGTCTTATTTTATTTTTTATAATTAAATATTTATGTGATAAATATTAAATATATAATATTGAATTGCGCATATACAATTGATGTATGTACGTGGCATGTGAATTTTTTTATAATTAAATATTTATGTGATAAATATTAAATATATGGTATTGAATTGCGCATATGCAATTGATGTATGTACGTGGCATGTGGATTCGGTAATGCTTTTACACACTTTGTTAGATTTGCTCGTGTGTGTGGAGGCCTAAAAATATTAATTTATAATTTCAAAATTTGATAGTTTTTAAAAACATAAAATTTTAAATTAAGTTAAAATTAAAATATTAATTTTGGGGTAAATTGGATGCAATTACATGGTTTAGTTGTTTGCTGGAGACTTAGTGACATCATGGTAATTTACTTGAATTTGGGGGTTGGGTACTAGTGCTTGGCTTCATTGAGAAGTTTCAAAAAAATCATAATTTGTTGGCCTTCTCTCCACCACTGATCCTCTCTCCTCTCTTTCTCCTCTATCTCTCCAAAAACCTCCATTAACATATAAACCTAAGCTTTCTCTCTCTAGAAATTGAAGACTTTAGAGATGAATTCGATCTTGGACCAAAAGAGAAAGATTCCCTACATCAAGGGCTTCAGCTTCAACTGAATGGATTTTGGTTTCGGTGAGTTCGGGTTCTTCTGCGAGTGTTTGGATTTCGATTTTTGACAAATCGAGGTAAGATTCTCCCTCCTATTGGTGTTTTTTTGTGATACTTATGCAATGAAATTTTTTTATTTCATCTGTTCATCGTGTAAATCATGTGGATTTAAAACCTAGGTTTGGATGTACACGATCTAATTGGGTTTAACTTAATGGCCATGAATATGTGAGTTTGAATTATTGGCTTATTGACTTATTTGACTTTGTAAATTTTTCGTCTTTAGTGAGTTTTTTATTATTTAGTGAAACTATTATATTTTTTAGACTACTCTCATTGAGACGAAACGAAAAAGTAAATTTTTTAATTAAAATATACAAAAGTTCAAAAAAAACTAAAAATAAGCAAAAATAAGCCAATAAATCAAATTTTATGTTGCTTTAACTAAAATAAGCAAAAATAAGTCAATAAACTAATATACAACATTTGCCCAAATAGGAATGAAAGTGTAAAAAGGGATTTAATTTGTGTTTTAACCATGTGATTTATGAATTGGCATTAACGATGAATAATGAACCTAAAGATATGTTAACTAGAAATTTGGTTTAAATTTGATATCTTGGAGGTGTGATTTAGGTAAAGATTGGATAAAATGTACATAAATTGGGCTATTTGTTGAAAATCTTTTTGATTTGGTAAAAATTGGGAGTTTTTCCTTTAAAGTGATTTTGGGTACCAAGTTGTGAAAACTTAAGTTAAGGAAATAAATTTTGAGAAATTGTATTGTTGGCCATGTAGTGAATACGTGCATGATTAGGTGAAAAAATGTGAATTTTGAATTAATGTGGGTTTAACTAGTTTAATGATGAAAGACCAAAAATTTGCGCAAGAATGAGTACCAAAATCCCTCGGTTTAATATCTGAAAACATGGTGAGGTGCCCCTTTTCTTCGGATGGTATTCCCGAAAATGTGTGTAGTAATTAGGCAATGAGCCAATATAATGTGATTGAATTATACAACTATATGGTTGATTGGATTAAGCCAGAAGGTTATGGATTAAATTATGAAAATTCAGTAAGTCTGCATCATATGGAAATTGGGGTATCTTTTGGGTTTAGGAGCGTTGATATAGAATTGTTAATTGCATATCGAGCATGTTCATATAGCTGGTTAGAATCTTATTGAGTCTCGGCTCACATTGTTCGTAAAAAATCGTTTTTCAAGTACCATTAAAGAATTCATGCCATGAGGGGGATTAACATGCCTTGACGTTTTGTTTTTCGGTTGCTTGGATGAATGTATATTTTGTGAATTGTCATTATATATGTAAATTCAAGTTGGCTATTGATAGAGTTATGTAATTATGTTCTTTATTCAAGAACTTTTGGATTTTGGTGAATTGTAAGGCTTTATAGCCATAAACCTTATATTTTGGAACGAATGAAATGTTGTATGACCCTTGTTGGAGGTTTTGAGATATGTTGGAAGTATATATTTTATGGTTTTAAAGTTAGTTTTAATAGTATTTTGAACTTAGAATTCATTTCCTTTAGAAAAGTTGTTGAAATTTTGGTTTTTAATAATAGGATTTTTTGGTTTGGTCTCGGCTAAGGAACCGCTCGAACAGTCTTGGGTCTGTTCGAGCCGTCTATTACCCGAGAGGGGGTGCTTGCTCTCGGCTAGTTGGCTGCTCGAGCAATGGTGAATCTGCTTGAACGGACTCAACCAGGCTGGGCATGTGATTTTTTTAAAATAAAAAGTATCTTTTTATCCACACCCCATTTCGGGACTCTTTTATATTCAAATTAAAGTTCTGAGAGTTTTCTTTTCAATAGTTTAACTCTCCTTTATAAAATAGTTTTGATACAAATAGTTTTTAGTGGTAGTTTTGAAAATAAAATGGATTTATTTAACGACTTTCATTGTGAGTTGTTCCATCCTGGTGAGTTTTCGAGAGTAGTTAACGTTCCTCCGGTTTGGAGGCGTGAAAAAGTCAATTGAAGATTTTTAAATCTAATTTTTTTTAAAAAGTTAGTCAATTCTAATAAGCAGATGAATAAATTTATTGAATCATAAAACTCTCTTAAGTCTAATGTCACGAACTTGAAAAAAGAAATACATAATTTGATTGAGTTAAAATTCTCTCTTGAGGCAAAGAACATAAAATTGAAAAAAGAATTAAATGTTTTAATGCAACGCTTAAGAAATTGAATGCAAGATCCATGACTTTAGAAAAAAATTGTGCAAAAAGGGGCATATATCATTAAGGAATTGGATATGTTCACAATTCTTCTACCTTAAAAGACTTATGTAAAATCAATTTTATTAAAGCTATGAATATCTCACAAAATTCTTTTATAAGTCATTCAAAAAATTCTGTCCAAGCCAAGGACCTAACTTTGGAAATGTTTTTTCAAAAGTCATCACAAAAGTCGAATAATTTTAAAAAAATCTATTCTTATTTATCATCATTGTCAACAATTGGGGTACAATAGATCCCACTACAGAAAACTATCATTAGTGTCTTTTTATCAACATAAAAGGAAAATTGAAAAACTGCATAATCAAGCCAGAGAGATGCAAAAACTGGCTCAAGCCCAGGGAAGCACTTGAGCGGTCCGGGCATTCAACCGGTCAGTTGGCAAAAACCAAGTCTTGGGCAAAAACTCATGGTACCCATGTTATCCATGTCTAAAACGAGGGCCGTTTGGGTTAGAAAATTATATTTGCATTTATGTATTTATTTTGTTAAAAATTCTTTAGATGTTTTTGGGAAATCTGAAGAATTAGATCCTGATAAGTGATACATGTTTGTTTTTGTAGTCTAGGGTAATTTTTTAGTTAATTCTTTTTTCTAGTGCTACGATTAAGTTTATTTTTAGTTTTTTTAAAACAAAAAATTCAAAAATTCAAAAAGATTTTTTTAATTATGCTGATTGGATGGCATCATTGTTTTTGTGTTTAAATTTAGATGATATTAATGATGCCTTGAATTTTTTTTAAAAAAAATAAAACTTGTGTTTTTTTTTAAATTTAAATTGTTACACTTTATTAAAAGTGGTGATTTTCGTTATTACAAACCTTGTGCTATTTAAGCACACTTGATTTTATTAGTGAAAGTTCTCAGCACATGTGACCAAATTTTTCTATGGATCATTCTCAAATTTTCTTAAAAATCAAATGTTGGATTGGCCGTCATGGTAGAATTGTAAGGACTAGGTTCCTTTTTATTTTGAGGATTAATTAAAACTCGTTTTGAGACTTTTTGTGGTACATGAAAAAGTGTTTAATTGTGCAAAAGAATTAAAATTTAATCATGGCAATGATGGATGAAGATCACCGTATGATTGGTAATGCATGAGAATTATTGTAGTGGGTTGTTTGGGTGAGTTTTGAGGCATTTGGCTTATGACTTAATTCATTATACAGCTTTGGTTCGGGGACCCTCACAGCGCTGACCGCTCTAGTGGCTTGGGGCCCGCTTGAGCGGGTTAGTGGCAGCGAGTTCAAGTAAGTGCGGACCGTTAGAGCGAATTATCGGCGAGCAGACTTTAAGTTGCGAGTTTTAACATTCCACCCTCATTCTTTCCACCCTTCTCTCTCTTTATAGTAAAAGTTGAGACCTAGGGTTGGGTTTTGTGATTTCTTGGAGCCGTCCTTACTCCTCTAGAGTGGATTCCTCATTTTTCTTTCGATTGTACATCCGTTGGATGTTAGAGCTACGCGTTGGAAGTTCGTTTCTCATTGTTTGGTTGGAAATCTTCGTTGTTGGAGCTTACTAGGACTTGGTTCTTGAGGTTTTATCATCAAAGAGGTAGAATTTAAGACTAATCTTGATCATTGTATGCATATGAGTTATATTTTCGTTGAATTTACTTAAAAGCATGAAAAACTTATGTTTTTGAAATCCTAAGTTTGGGTTTGAAGTTAAACAATGTTGGATCTTGAGTTTTTGTATAATTTATGGTAGATCTATCTTAACACTATCTTTGGAAGACATTGCGTATGTGATTTTAGAAAATTAGGGTTTAATTTGAGTTGAAATCATGAAAATTGAGGTTTTTTGGGTTGTTAGGTTCAAATATTGAAATTGATTGAATCTTTAAACAAATTGAGATTATTTCAACCTCCTTGTATATAAATTTTTATAATTTTATATGATGCATGAGAACACATAAGTGTTGGGTTAAAAATTTTGAATAAATCTTTTAAACTGATAAATATCAATTATATGAAATGTTAAATCGGGGGTTTTTGTATTAATGGATCTAATGATGAACTTATCAATGATTTGGTAAATTGCGGGTGGTGAGAACCTTTCTCATAAAGTTTATGATTTGTAAAATATAAGATGATAAAGTGAGATTTTGGATAAACCATATGAACTTAATGAGGTTTGTTGAAAATCACAAGGCGGTAGGTGGGTTTTAAGCTAATTAAAATCAAATTGGCGAAATGTGTGGAATTGATAACGTATAATCAATGTTAACCATGTATGGGTGGGTGTTGACGAGAAGAATTATGTTAGGTTGGGCTTGCGTGTGTATATTGTGATTTGATTATACAAAAAGATCGATTTTGGATCTACGCATCATTTAAGTTAGGCTTGAATAGCTCCGCGGTGAAAGATCGAAAAAGTACGCAGATTTGGGTACCCTGCCCATCGACTAATAACCGGGAAAGAGGTGTAGTCATGGTAGGTTATAGAATGCATTTGCCACTTAGCGGGCCTCGTGTGGCCCGGTCGGTAGTAGTCATGCATGGGTCTATAAGCTCGTCCGGACTCGGTTCCTAAAATTTAAACCTTGAATTGGTTAGGTTTGAAAAGCGACAATGGACCCTTGTGTGTGTGCGTGCGCGCGCGTGTGAACATTGGAGAACTTGAAACCATTTGAAAATGGTAAAGGATTGAAAGACTAAAATAATAGTGTTGTGTATAAAAACAGAGTTGGTTTTGTATAAGAAAAACCGGTTCTGTGATTGGAAACTTGTTGGAAATGAAGTTGGTTTTTAAAAAAATAAATAAAACTATGTAGTGCATTTCGCATAACCTTCCTCGCTTGTCATGTATTTGTTCATCCTTGGTCTATTTTCTACGAGTCTCGGCTCATGTTCTTTAAACACATTTCAGGTGATAAAGAGAAGCGCGCAATCAAATGAGAAGAACGATTTTAGTGACCTCTTAGGTTATTTTGATTAGAGTTGTATATTATCATTGTAATTATTTTGTTTTTCTTGAGAGTCTTATTTGGGTTGGCAAAGCCCGTTTTGTAAGGCCTTACGGCTGGGTATTCATGACTTGCATGCATGTGAGATCGTTGGGTTCTTAATTCAGTTTAATTCCTTGGTTTTCGTATGAAATTCTATGATTTAGAACGATGGTTTTCAAATTTTGAGAAGTTGGAAGTTATTTCAATATAAAATGTATGCTTTAACTTTATGTTTTTTATTTATGAAAACTATGTTCAAAGTATAAGAAATCTTGATGTTTTTTCAACACTTAGAAATTTTTTTAGGATTTTGGGCAGTTTGCCCTTGAGTACCTCACGAGCAGTGGAGAGTTTGCTCGAGCAGACTCCGTTGGGTGGCACTCTTTTAAAAAATTTGTTTTGAAAGGAAAGTTTGTTGGTTATCTTTTGAGCATTTTTTATAACATAAATAGCTATATCTAGGGGCTTATTTTATAGTTTAAAAACCTATTTTACTTCACTTTTGATGGGAAAATGAGATATTTTTGTTGGTTTTTCAAAGAAACTTCATTTTAGTTAATAATTTGATAAGATTTTGTTAAAAAATCGTAAACTCGGGTTTTTTTATCTTTTTATATCGTGGAGTTTTATTGTTACGAAATCGGAGCGTTATAAGAATTCCCTCGTTGATGTTAATGTCTACAACCACATATATCATATTATCTTTCATTGTTTTTTTCTTATTTAAAAATAAAATAATTATAATTTAACACTTGTGAAAAGGACTACCTATACGTATCTTGTTTTATTTTCGCATTAGTGTGAAAGACAACAATGAAAGTAAAAAAATAAAAAATTATTTTTAAGTGAGAGTATCCGTCTTTTTTCAATAAATATGTATGTGGCAACCTATTCGGTTTGACTTTGAGTGTGTGATATTGTTTGAATTTTTTTAATGTGATTCACCAATATTGATCAAAACGAGAATTGAATTTAGAATTAATAAATATTGAAAGCCCACACTCAATTCGTTATTTTCATTAACTTCGTCACCTTACGATAAATTGTTATAAATTTTATTTTAGTTTCATGCGGGTTTGATTTACATATTTTTTTGTGGCCTTATTTTGACTCATAGAATTTATGCATGTATACTATTAAAATTTAAAATTTTGGTATAATTAATTTTTAGCTCTAAATTTTTTATTAAAAAAATATTTTCTGTTTAGTTAGCTGCAAGTGTTTGTTATCATGATAGTTGTCTTTTCATTTATATTCTTTTATCAATTTTTGAGAAAAAGAAGGAGAGAGACATGTTGCTGAAAGAGAAAAATAAATAAATAAATAAACATCTTAGTTGTTTTTAATTTTTGATTATTATTTTATACCGCACATGCTTTTCATGTGGTATTTGTTCAAAATTTGTTTTGCATCTTACAGGAATACAACTCAATTGCACATGTGTTACGGGTTGTTTGGTTTTAGTTTCTGTTTTGTTACAGAATTATCATTACAGAATTATCAAAAGGGGAATATTATTAGGATTTTAGAGTTCTAATTATGTTTGAAAACTCCTTAAATAAAAATTAATTTAATTATATTTGATATCCATTTGTATTTGAAGTCCAAAATTTGAGTCCTTTTAGGATTATAATTTTATTTAGATAAAATATCACAAGGTACAAAAAGGTCAAGCTATGGGCACAAGACTTTAAAGCACAATGGGATTTAACTTACAATTCTTGCCGGGATGGATTTGGTTCAAAGGAAGTAAAAGCAATTTGATGGTCCAACTCAATGTCAATTGGATGGATTTTGTCCTTGAGTTTTGTGCCAAATAATTAAATTGAAAAAAAGTCCATTTGCATGTTGAAAATAAGTCCATTAGCATGTCTTGCAATCAAATGTGAGCTAGTGAAATTATTGGGAGTTTGTGCCTTGAAGAATGGAGGAAAGTTTTGCAAGGATTTTGTTAGTTGACTGATTGAGCGATTTAAGTTGGCTTAATTTGGATTTATAGGTGTTGTTCGAGTTTTGGTACTTAATTAAATTAATAATTAGTTTGAGTTTAAAAAAACTTAGCTAATGATTGAGAGTAATTAAAAATATGAAAATTGTGAATGGAATTGGGTTTACCAAATTTTAATTGAACGGTTGAAAATTGTGGTAAATGTAAAGGGTAATTGGAAATATGAAAACATTGAAACGGCTTGAAAATAATATGAAAGTGGAAAGCTAAAACCATGGTGTTGTGTTTGAAAATGAAATTGGTTTGTTTATGAAAACTCGGTTATATAAATGAAAACTTGTTTGAAAAATAGGCTTAGTTTTTTAATAAAATTACGTGGTATATTTCACGCAACCATTTTCGCATGTCATGCATTCATTCATCTTTAGTCTATTTTACTACGGGTTTCGACTCATGTTATATAAATAATTTCAGGTGAATACAAGAAATAAGTCGCCGAGTGAGGTGGGCCATAGTTGGGACCTTGGTGGGTTGTCTTCTTTAAAGAAATTGCATGTAATTCTTCGATTGTATCATTGGAGTTTTAAGTTACAGAAATTGTAATTCTTGATACATTGGGAGAATGTATTTGATTTGGTAGCAACTTTTTTTTATAAGGCCCTAAGGTTATGGACTCATGAAATGTATGCATGTGAGAATGTCGGATTGCCATTGGGTTTAATTTCTCAATTTTCGTATAAAATCGTATGAACTAAAATGTCAATTTTCAAGTTTTTGATGAGTGGAAAGTTATTTCAATGTTAAATGTATGTTTTATTTCATATTTTTGCTTATCTAAAACTATGTTCAAATGATGAGGAAAATTGCTGACTTTCCGATACTTAGACAAATTTTCAAGATTTTCGGTAGTTTGCTCTTGGGTACTTCACCGCTCAAGCGGTGAGTAGTCCACTGGAGCGGATTTCGCTGGGTGGCACATTTTGAAAATTGGTGTTAACAAGGAGGTTTGTTAGGTTTCTTTTGGGCATCCTGTTCGGCACAAATGGGTATGTTCGGCACAAAGGTTAGTTTGATGAATCTTTTGATTGTATTTTTGCAGTAAAATCTTAAACTCAGGCTTCTTTACCTTTCATTTCATGGGGTTTTATTGTTATAAGTTCGGAGTGTGACATTTGTGGAGTACTCTTCCACAAACTTCATGTCTTCATCATCAATCTCCGCCGCCATTGTTGTCGGTTATGTCATTTTTTATCGACTCTTGTGACTTTAGTTGTCGGATCTTGGTAGCAAAATAAAACATTTCACAATGTCTCATTTCTTGTCACATGAAATATTTTTTCAAAATAAATGATACAATTTATTTCATTGCATTTCACGCATGAATAAATTATTATTTGTTAAATAACTCAATTCTCTTTAACAAAATGAGACAATATCTATTAGTGGAAGAATATAACCGTGTTGTTTTTTGCGTAATCAATGGAATGTCTCATTTTACATAAATGAGACATTGAAAAATGTCTTATTTTCCTACCAAGACATTATTCCATTTCCTGTAACAAGTATCTCATTATTCTAATCACGCAAAAAAGATATGGTGGAAATGGATGAGAGAATGTTGGAGGAAAGGGTGGCGGCGGCGATGGTACCGGGGCAGGTGGGGGTGAGGGTGGTAGAGGGGTGAAGGAACTACTTATAGTGGCGATGGTGTGACCCGCGATGGCGTAACGGGTAGTGGCAATGGTGTAACTAGCGGTGTTAAAAGAAATATTGGTGGTAGCAATAGTGATGGGATGATTAGCGGTGCTGAAGGAATGGTTGACGGTGGCGACGGCGATGGAATGACATGCGACGAAAACGATACAACTAGGGGTAATTTCAATCGATCCTTTTCAAGGGTAATTTTGGTGTAATAAAAAGGAATAGGACTTAGTGGTGTTGGAATTTGTGAATTCAATTGGCCATTGAATTTCAGAATTTAATAGCAGAATTCAATTGCAATTGAATTGGCCATTCAATTGGCAATTGAATTCTGAAAATTAATACCATTAATTGGTTATTGATTCTTTTGTAACCCCTCCAGAAAAAAAAGTCTATATAAAGCTAGGATTTTTTGGTTTTCTTAGAAGTAAGTACAGAGGTAAGGTGAAGAGGTGAGATAAAAGGATACATATTCTGATTGCAAGTTGTGTGAGAGAGAGAAAGACAGACAAGGTACATTCGTAGCCAATACTTGGTGGTGTTCTAATGATTGTGTCAGCCGTTTTATTCTGAGAGAATGACGCCGGTGGAAAACCTACAACACCCTCAGTAGGCGGTGAATCATTCTTAAGGAAATTGCATTTGCAGAACTCGGTTTGCATATTATGTTCATGTTATTTTCTTCAATTTTATTTCTGTAAATTTTGGTTATTGTAATTGTTGAAAGTTAATAAAGATGTATTTTCTGGATCACTGAGCATGTTTCTTATGGGGTGATATTTCTCCCATCAATCTTGAGAATAATTCAGTTTTAAAACCAGCTCGGTTTGGATCTTCTATTTTCTTTACCAGAAAATACATGTTTATACTTCTAACAGATTCTGTGAGTATGTTCAGGATTTATAGATTCAATATCTTTATTGGAGTATGGAAAATATTATCTTGTTTAGGATAATCCAAATTGTGATTTTCTTTTCGTCATAATCCAGTTGTTTTTCCTAATCTGTGAGAATTCTGGACGTTTGTGTCGACACCTTTTTCTTTTGTGTCGACACTTTTGACACTTTTGACTGCTTGTGTCGATAGATTCTCTGTTGGTGTCGACCCTTTTTTCTGTGTTGGTGTTGTGTATTCTTCGTTGAACCTCTTGATTTATTTGTGTCGACACATTTATCTGTTTATGTCAACACATTTCTCTGTTTATGTCAACACATTTCTCTGCTGGTGTTGAGTTGAAACTCAAAGTTCTTTTGTGTCGACACCTCTCTTTGTTTGTGTCGACACCTACCATTGTTTGGAACTCTCGATTCTTTTGTGTCGACACCTTTCACTGTTTGTGTCGACACATTCGCTGGTTGTTGTTTGCATTGAATCTCTCGATTCTTTTGTGTCGACACCTTTGCCTATTTGTGTCGACACGTTGGTTGTTTGTGCCGATACCTTCCTCTGTTTGTGTTGACACCTGGGGTGTTTGTGTTGACCCCTGAGTTGTTTGTGTCGACCGCTTCGTTGTTTGTGTTGACACCTCTTCTGTTTGTGTCAACCCCTTTCCTTCCTGTGTCGACACTTCGCTTTGATGCTTAATGAGATCTGCTTAACAGAGATCTGATCAGCTAAAGCCATAGGCAGCCGTGCGCGGCTGACCTTCTGGGGTTTGGTAGCACTTGCTATAAGCAATGATGCATACCATTTTGGTTTCAAGGGCGCTTCCCTCGAACTCCCGCCTAGGGCGCTACCCCTGGGAACCCCGCAACTTGACTGGAGAGGTTGATCCCCACTGAGGGCGCTGCCCTCAGACTCCCGCATAGGGGCCCTAGAACCCCCACCAGGGGGCGCTCCCCCTGAAATCCCGCCACATGATGGACTATGTTTGGGGGAATTAAGTTTAGATTGTTAATCTATTCTTATTGTTGATATTGTAAAGATCTAATATGTAAATTAATCTTATTTCAGAAAACATATCGACTGAAAAATAAAGTGTTGCTGAAAAGAAAATTGCTCCTGAAAAGCAAAGTGCTCTTATGCCTGGTATTCCAACTGTTCCTTTGTCTCATGCGGATAAGTCAGAAAATTTTGGAGGAAGAGTTAACTTTAAGAGATGGCAACAGAAAATGGTATTTTATCTCACCACTATGAATCTGGCTAGATGCTTGACTGAGAAAACTCTAGTTGGTGATGAGAATGCAGACACTCAGAAAACTGATGGTAGTTGATAATTGGAAAAATGCCGATTATCCATACAAGAACTATGTTTTGAATGCTCTAGATGACTCATTGTACTCTGTGTTCAATGAGGCAAAGTCTTCTAAGGAACTGTGGGAGTCCTTAAATCGAAAGTAAAAAATCGAAGGTGCTGGTTCCAAGAAGTTTATAGTCGGCCGGTTCCTTGATTATGTGATGAATGACTCAAAACCTATGACGGTACAAGTCCAAGAGTTTCAGATTTTGATCAATGAGATTAAAGTAGAAGGGATGTGCTGAGTGAAGCATTTCTAGTGGCTGCAGTCATCCATAAACTTCCTGAAACATGGAAAGAATTCAAAAATTATCTAATGTTCAAGAACAAGGAGGTGACTCTGGAGGCTCTATTCTTCAAACTTAATGTTGAGGAAGAAAATCGAGCAAAGATCAAGAGTGTCAGGTCCAATTCTAACATGGCCAATGTGATAGAAGTTGAAAACTCTTCAAAAGCAAAGAAGAGTGCTCACGATAGGCATGCCAACACTAGGTTTGACAAGAAAGTCAAACTAGGACCAAGATGTCATATTACCAAAAAGCAGAAGGAGAAATTCTAAGAAAAATGTTTTAACTGTGATAAGTTTGAGCATCGTGCTTCAGAGTGCAAGAAGCCAAAGAATTTCGAAGCTTAAGCTCATTTGGCATAGGCAACTGGGGGTGTCTCAAAATATTGATCTCTCGGGCATGGTATATGAGGTGAATATGGTAGGCTCGAATCCACAAGAATGGTGAATAGACACAGGGGCCACTCGTCATGTCTGCTGTGACCAACAGATGTTTAACATCATTGAGATGGTGGCCCATGGTCAGAAGCTGTATATAGAAAATTCAGCTATCTCAGATGTGTTGGGACAAGGCCAGGTGATCCTCAAGATGACATCCGAAAAAGAGCTAACATTGAATATTGTGCTCTATGTGCTAGACATTCGGAATAATCTGATATCTGGGTCTTTATTGAGCAAGCATGGGTTTCGGATAGTCTTTGAGGCAGACAAAGTTACGCTGTCTAAGGCAGGGATGTATGTGGAGAAAGGATATGTAACCAATGATCTATTCAAGATGAATGTATAATTGTCATTCCCACTGCTAATAAAATGATATTCTGTGTTCCTTATGTGCTTGAGTCTTTCATTTTGTGGCATGGTAGACTAGGTCATGTTAATTACGATTCTATGCGTAGATTAATTAACTTGGAGCACATACCTAGTTTTGGTATTGATAAAACTCACAAGTGTGAAACTTG
>JAOTRH010098726.1:6061-16063 GCA_034768845.1 Heliamphora exappendiculata
TTGTGGCCCAGCGTGACGACCCGTCCGCTCCCATCGGCATTCGCCGAATCACCCTATGGGCGACGCTGGCAGGCCTGGCTGGCGCCGGCGTGTGGGCTGCCCTGGTTGCTCCGGTCGATAGCGTCCTGCATCTGCCTTCGGCGGCGCCTGCAATGTGTCTCACGGTCTGGATCGTGCTGACCGTTCTCTACTCGGTGTTCCAGGGCGTGCTCATGGGCCAACGCCGATTCCGCCCGGTGGCGGTGTCGCAGCTCGTCGGTGAGGGTCTCATTCGCCTGGCGGTCGCGGTCATTCTGGTAGCCGCAGGCTTCGGCGTTCTAGGGGCTCTGCTGGCCACACCCATAAGCGCCTTGGCTGGCGTCCTGATCCTGGGCTTCGCATGCAGGAAGGACCTTCGCCACCCTGGCCACCTGCATCTCACCGGTGGCGATGCGTTCCGCTCCGTGGCGGGACTGGGTGGGGCAACGCTCCTCACGAGCATGGACGCATGGCTAGCTCGCCACTTCCTTGTTGCGACGCACGCGGGATGGTTCGCAGCGGCCTCGACCGCAGGCCGAATCGCCCTGTTCCTGCCTGGCGCGATCACCACCGTCGTCTTCCCGACCCTGGCCGCGTCGCGGGGGCGTGGCCCGGAAGCCCGCCGCGCTCTGAAGCGAGCTCTCGTGAGTGTGGGCGGCGTGAGTCTCGCGTCCGCTCTCGTCCTCGCCCTCCTGCCGCATCTCATCGTCAGCATTCTCTTCGGACGGAGCTTCGACCCGGCGGCTCAGGTACTTCCCATTATTGGTGTGGCTGACGCAGGCATCGCCATCGTCAGCCTGCTCATCTATTTCTTCCTGACGTGCCGCTCGCGCTGGTCTCTCGGAGCCTGGGGTTCATGCGCGTTGGCCGTCGTCCTGGGTGCTCTCTTCCATGGCTCGAATCGAGCGTTGGCGTTCGACATGCTGGTGACGAACCTCCTCACCGCCGTCGTCCTCCTAGTCGTCGCATGGTGTCGGCTTAGTGCTCGCCATCTCGCTTCTTCCGTACCCGACGATCCGATCCTGGCTGCGGTGGATGAGCTGAATCCGCTAGGGGCACCGTGACGGACTTGGGAGCCCGGGTTGACGTAGTAATTCCTGCATTGAATGAGGAGAACACGATCCAGCGCTGCGTCCGCGCTGTGCGGACGTCAATGGATGCAGCCGGTATAGAGGGAGAGATCTTTGTCGTCGACGACGCCAGCGTCGACAACACAGCAGACAAGGCGCGCGACGCCGGGGCGACCTTGCTCAGACAGCCGGTCCGTGGAGGCCCTCTCCGGGCCTGGATGGCTGGGGTTGCGGCGGGCTCGGCTCCGTGGGTGGTGTTCACGGATGCGGACTGTCGCCTGGACTCTCGGGCCTTTACAGCGCTACTAAGCTCGCTGGCCGACGCCACGGTAGGGGTGGTGGCTGGTCGCTCTGTTCCCGACATCGTCCGGGGCCGCGGAGGGCCGGTCGTCTGGTCTGCGCGCTTTAGCGCGGTACTGCTCCACGAGCTCAAGCGGCGTCTGACGGATCACGACTTCCTCCCCATCGGCCGGCTTATGGCGGTGCGCCGCCAATTCTGGGCTGTCGACAACACGACGGCCGGCCCCTGTGATCGAACAGTTGCTCACGCCGCCCGCACGGCCGGAGCGCGAGTTGTCTACTGTCCTGGGGCTGTCGTCTTCTATGCCCCAGTCTCCAAGTGGAGCGAGCTCAGCAAGGACTATTTCAGGACCGTCCACTCGAAGGCGGCAGAACGGTACAACTTCGACTCGATACCGCGAGACATCGAAGTCCGCGCAGCTGTTTCCTCCATCCTGCGGCAACCTCTGGGTGCGGTGAGCTGGGCTCTGTGCCGCACCGCCTTCCGAAGCACAGGTTCCCGCTCGTCCAGTTCCGATGTGGCGCTCCGATGGAACGCTGACCGCTCCGGACGAGCTGCGCCCGTCGACAAGGAGCGAGGATCGTGACGACCGTCGCCCTCGAGGAGGTCTCGTCGCATACGCAACTTGACTCCGCGTCGCGCGGGTTGCGTCGATCGCGAACCTGGCGTAGTCAGATCTTTGACGAGATCCCCCTGAGTCTCCTCATCGCGGCTCTTGCCTATCTGAGCTTCGCTCTCGCACTACTACCGGCAGCGCAGCCCTATGACCTCGCTGGCCTTACCGGGGCGAGCGACGCTTGGCTCCGGTGGGGCGTTCCCCTCTTCTACGACTGGAAGTTCGGGTTCGACCTGAGCGCGCTCGCAGTTGGAGCACAGGGCTTACGCTACTTGCTGGAGGACTTCGGCATGTCCGGAGCAGCGGCGATCACGGCGGCGTGGAAACTGCCGCTGGTACTAGCCAACCTGGTATCTGCCGCAGGTCTCTATGACGTCAGTCTTCGCCTGAAGTTGCCCCGCCCGACCGCGCTCCCTCTGGTCTGGCTCTTGTCGCCGGTCGCTCTGTGGGTGGCCGCAGGCCACGGCCAAGTCGAACCGTTGGCGGCCGCGTCCATCATCATCGCCTGCGCCACCATTCTCCGACGGAGGTGGGCTCTCGCCGGGTTGGTGATCGGGCTGGGAGTTGGGGTGGAGTATCTGCCGGTCGTTGTTGCCGGAGCGGTGGCCGTGTGGTGTCTGGCTCGCGGAGTTCGCCGTGTCGCGGCTATTCGACTCGGAATCGGACTCGTCGGAGGGCTGATCGTCGCCTTTGGTCCCGGCCTTCTATCCGCAGTCGGCCGTGCCTCTCTTTTCAGCGGCTTGAGTTCGACGGCCCAGGCTACGAAATCGTCAGTGTCGGCGCTTCCACTGAACCCATCAGTTTGGCGCCTCATCGGAGTCGATCCAGGCGCGCTTTGGATCGGTGTCCTGATCGTGGTCGTAGGCGCATCCTCATACGTGTTCGTTCGCCACGCACGGGGTGCGTCAGAGCTTCGCCAGGAACGGGCCTTCGTGGTTCTCGTGGGTGCTGTGCTCCTAGCTGTAGTGATCCTTGATCCTGGATCGCTCCCGCAGTTCGCAGTGCTGACACTCCTCGGACTCTGTCTCGTCAGCGTCGGGCCGTCCGTCAGCTTTGTGGTGATCGTGCTCGCTCCAATACTCCAGCTCGCGGTCGGATGGTTCTATGTCTACGGGGGGTCGTTCGAGAGTTTCTGGTACGACATGTGGGCGCGGTCGGGTCAGCCGGGGTGGACCTTCCCGCAGAGCGTCTTTCTTGCTGCGGCAGCTGGCAACGTCTCGGTCGCCCTTGTCATCGCTGGACTGGTCTTGGCCTGGGCGAGACCCAAGCTGGGCCGCCCGCTTCACCTGTCTCGGTCGGGCCCAAGGGTGATGACAGCAGCCCTACAGCGAATCACTCCGCTGCGCGTATGCCTTGCAGCTGGGGTTGCCGTGTGTCTCTTCTTCTCGATCTGGTCCCTTCAGCCCAGATTTTGGCACTCTGTCGGATCCGGTGGCCCGACCTCGCTCGCAGACTGGTCTGGGGAGACGGCGACCCGCCAGGCGACCCTCTCGGCAAGCGGGGGGCGGACAGCCGTCAAGATTCCGGAGACTCTCGAGCGGGCCGACGCAGCGAGCAGGGTCCACGGAGTCGACTCGCTGACGCTTCAGGTCAGGCCTCTCCTAAACGCTCAAACTACCGGCGATCCAGTCACGCTGACTACCTCCGCCCACTACACCGCTACCCTGCGAAATTGGGACTCTGAGTCAGCCTCGATCAAGTCGGTATGGCTGAACTTCCTGTTTGGCTCCCACCGATGGACCAATCCCTCCGACGCAACAATCAGCCGAAGCGCACCGATGTTGCGGACGAGGCTCGGCGAGGTGCCTGCAAGCGTCGTGAGGTGGCTCGTTCCCGATTGGGCGGAGATTTCGTACTCCGTTCCGATCACGGCGTTCTCTCGCCGAGGGGCGGTCTCCTGGAGATTCGCATCTGTTCAGGGGCAGATCATCTGGAATGGAGCGCGTGATCGTCACTGGCTGGTCGTTGGTGTTCGCCAGGCGAAGGTGGCCTTGACGCGTTCGACGGGTAGCTCTGGCGGGATGTTGTCCTTCTCGGTCCCAACCCTCGGTTCGGCCCCGCTATCCACTGGAGTTCTCCGATTGGCAGATGGCGCGGGCGCGTTCAGTTTCAGTCAGGCTCTGGTCGGGCGGGAGGCGGCAAGCCTCACAGCCGCCTCTGTTGTGTGGCCACAAGGAACGCCCCTCGACAGCACGATCTCCGGTCGGTGGCTGCTCGTCGTCGGGATTGGAGATGGCTTGTTCTTGATCGTTGGCGCCGTCCTTACATGTGGCGCGGTCGCCGGGTGGCGGCGGAGGTCGCGCTTGTCAGGATTCAGTCAATTGGCGCATGCGCCGTCCTAGACGAGTCCGGCGTCGGTCCGTCGCCTTCACGACTCGGTATCCGTTAGACCACCCGGGAGGGGTGGAGACCGTAGCCCGAGACCTGGTCGCTGCGATGAGGAGTGGCGAGTCACCTTGGGCCGTTCGGCATGTTGCGGCATTCCGGGGACGCTCGGGCCTTGCCTCGATTCCGCTTCTCGGGGATGTGGTTGCGAGTCTGAGATTCGCACTCCTCGGGTTTCGCGGGAGTGCAGTCCTTGTAGTCAACGGCGCTGAGTACGCCTGGGCCCCAATCTTGATTGGAAGGCTCATTGGCCGGCCTGTTGTTGTCGTATGGCATGGTGTCCGCGGCAACGAGGCGATTCCGCCTGCCCAGCGACGCGTCGAAGTCCTGGCGAAGAGGGTCTTCATGACCTGCAGTCACGTCTTGCAGGGCTCGGCGCTTCGCGCTGATCGAACGATAAGCGTGAGCCCCGTCGTCGAGGGGGAGATCAGGGCTGAGTTCAGGCGGACGTCGGTGTTGTCGACCGTTCCAAATGCGGTAGACACGATGAGATCGACCCTGGTCGATCGATCGGACGGTGAGGGTCCGCTGCGGGCGATCTGGGTCGGGACGAGCCCTTACAAGAAAGGACTGCCGATCGCCATCGAGGCCTGCGAGATTGCAAGAGCTCGCGGGCTCGACGTTTCCCTGACGATTGTCGGTCTCGACGGTCATAACCGGTCGACGCCGGACTGGCAGCACTGGCTGGGGTTCCAGCATCCCGATGACGTTGCAAAACTGTGGGCGACTCATGACGTTTTCCTGTTCCCCACTCGTTATGAGGCCTGCAGTATGGCCGTCCTGGAGTCGATGGCGGGTGGCGTGCCTGTTTTGGGATCGGCGATCCTTGGATGGCAGGTCGCCGATGGGGGTCGGATCATCGAGGTCCAGGCCCCAGCAGCCTATGCCGATGCGCTACTCCAGATCTCGGACAGTGGCGAGCTACGTCAACTGTCAACTGCAGCGATCCGCCGGGCGCAGTTCTTCTCCGTACAGCGAATGGTGGATGGATACCTAGGTGTGCTCGAAGACCTTGTCAGCACCGCTGGGTAGCAACTGCCGGTTGGGGCTGGGTGTCCTATCCGACGGGTTTCGTGGTGGCTCCGGAGCGGCTATGGAGGCCGGTCAGGTATGCCTTCGCCAGCGAGATGCGGATGCTGCTAGGTGCAGTCCTCAGCGCCCAGAGATACGCCGGCACGAAGAGATAGCTGCCGCCGAGCCGATCGACCGTCCGCTGCAGCGGTGTGCCGTGACGGGCGAGGAAAGCCCGCCGGTGGTGGGCCAGACCGTAGGCATCGACCGGCGTCTTCAGGTGGTAGCGGCGATGCGCTGCCTCCGCACCGATGTGGTGCCAGGTATGGCTCGACGGGACGCAGACGGCCCGGCCACCGCTTCGTTCCTTCAGTCGCTCGGCGAGGTCAGCTTCCTCGAACATCTGCGGGAAGTTGGTCTCATCGAAACCATCGATGGCGATGAATTCCTCTCGGCGCACCATGAAGCAGTTGGGCAGGTCGTCGGTCGCGATCTGATCACTAGTCGAGTCTTCGATGGTTCGGATCCAGCGCGTTCGGGCGAGGAAGGGCGTTCGACGAAGGCCGGCACACCAGAGCTCATCTCGATGGTTCCCGTAGTACATGACCGGGCCGGCGAAGACGATCGATGGGTCGCGGAAGACGGTGTGAAGGGAGCTGATGGTCGCAGCGTCGAACTCGTTGTCGTCGTCGACGAAGAGAAGAAGGTGGCCCGCCGCCCTCGCTGCACCCAAGTTCCGAGAGGCGCTGACGAGCTTTTTGCCTTCTGGCTTGATGATCGTGGCCGGGATCTTGTGGTCGGCGAGCAGCTTCGTGAGGTGGTCTTCGAGGTCTGGGTAGCCGTCTGTCACCAGAATGACTTCGAGGCCCCCCGGGGCGAAACCCTCCGACAGGCAGATCGACCGTATGAGCCGCTCGATGGCCTCGGGTCGGTTGTAGCTGGGAACCACGACCGACACATCCGGCCGGTGAGAGTGCGCGTCAGAGGAGTCAGACACGGGAAGAAGTGCGCCTTTCTGGCAGAACGTCAGGTGTGCGCGGCAAGACGAGATGACACATGAGTGTCGAAGCCACCGAACAACAGTCTGTAACAAACAACGCTAGGAGTGGTAGCGGTAGCGTCGGCCAGATACGTCGTTCCTGGTCGCCGTCGCCGCAGTTGCTCGCCATCGCTGGCGCGATCGTGGCCCTGGCTGTCTTGGCACCCGTACTTCACGGCGGTTGGTTCCTCATCCTTGACTGGGTCCACGGCCCTGTAGCCCATGTACCTACGGCCTACTGGGGCCTCGGCCTTCCCCTCGGGCCGGTGCCGATCATCATCACCCTCGCCCAACACGTCCTGACCGGCCAGGTGGTCTCCTGGCTCGTCGTGGCGATCTGCTTCCCGATCGCAGCGGCGGGCATGGCCCGCCTGGTGCCGGGCGGGTGGGTAGCCCAGCTGGCGGCGACGGCGCTGTACCTGGTGAACCCGTTCGTGTTCGAGCGACTCGGGTCGGGCCAGATCTTCGTGCTCCTGGGCTACGCCGTCCTGCCCTGGGCGGTGAAGTCCCTCCTCGACGGCGAGAGCCGGCCCACGCTCCTCGGACGGCTGGTGCCGGGGGTGTGGCTGGCGGTGGCGACGGCCGCATCGATCCACTACCTCTTCATCGCCGGCCTCGTGCTGCTGGCGGTGGTGGTGTGGCGCCATCGGTTGGCAACCCTCTGGTGGGGCGTGCAGGTCTTCGTCGTGTCGATGGTCCTGGACGCCTACCTCCTGATCCCGGTGTTCGGTGGGTCGAGCTCGGGCGTGGCGGTGGGGCGCGGCGACCTCGAGGCGTACAAGACGGTCGGGGACCCGATCTGGGGTCTCTTCGTCAACGTCATCGGCATGTACGGGTTCTGGCGGGAGAACTCGACGGCCACGCCGAAGGAGGACCTGTCGGCCTGGCCGGTGATCCTGCTGGCCTTGCTCATCGTGGCCGGCGTGGGGATCGCGACTGCCTGGCGTAAGCGGCAGAGGGAGCTGGCCGGCGTCCTCGTTCTCACCACCGTGGCCTCGTACTTCCTCGCCCTGGGGAGCCAGGGACCGACGGGCGGGCTCTTCACCGTGCTCTACGACCATCTGCCCGGCTTCGACGTGCTCAGGGAGCCGGAGAAGTTCGTCGGCCTGATGGTGGTCGGCTACGCCGTGGCCTTCGGGCTCGGTGCCGAAGAGATGGTCGCCCGGTTGACGACGCCCCGATCCCGTGCCATGGCGGCGGCGATCGCCCTGATCATCCCGCTGGCCTACACGCCGACGATCTGGTGGGGCCTCGACGGGCAGCTGCAGACAAGCCAGTACCCCGCCTCCTGGGCAGCGGCCAACAAAGTCATGGGCGACGGGCCCGGGCAGATCCTGTTCCTGCCGTGGGAGGAGTATCTGTCGTTTCCCTGGACGCATGGTCGGGTCATCGCCAATCCCGCATCCGAGGCCTTCAGCCGGACCGTCATCTCTGGGGACAACGTTCAGACCGGGGACCTGGAGTCCGACTCGACGTCGAAGCGCAGCGCCTTCCTGACCCAGGTGTTCGCGGCCGGACCGACCCTGCAGTACTTCGGGCGGGTCGTCGGCCAACTCGGCATCAGTTACGTCGTGCTGGCCGACGGCAGCTACGACGCCGGCCCCTTCAGCTGGCTGAGCCACCAGCGCGACCTGAAGGAGGTCTTCGACCAGGGCGGGCTCCAGGTCTGGCGCAATGAGGATGCCGTGCCTTCGGGGACCCGTGTCTCCATGGATCTCCCGGTCCCATCGGTGATGGCCTACATCGACCTTGCCGACCACCTGAACCTTCTCGGAGTGGCTCCCGTGGTGGTCCCGGGCACTCGGAGTCTTTACGCATTGGAATATGGCAGCCCCGAAGGCGATGTCCGACGCACCTCACCGGTCTCCTACGAGGTCGCCGCCGGCCGACCGGGCTGGGTCATTATCCCTGAGGACTACAGCAACGGCTGGACGTTCGAGGGGCACCAGGCGGTGGCGCTCGCCGACGGGGTCGTCGCCGTGAAGGCGAGCGGGAAGGCCGGCACCGTCTCCTACGGGCCGTGGACGCTCGCCCTGGCCGGCGACTCGGTGTCGGGTGCGGCGGTGCTGGTGCTAGCGGGCGGCGGCGTGGTGCTGGGTTGGCGGCGCCGGTCGGCTCGCCCTCGTCGTACCCCGGAGGACGAGGGGATCGACCTGAACCCGCACTGACGTCGCCGTCGGGTGGTCGACCTCGTCGTACCAGCGGACGATGCGCAGGCGGTAGAAGATGGCGATGGTGTCGCGCATGGTCCTGACGACCGACTTCCACGACACCGTGCTGACGAACTGGTGGTGGAGGTGCACGGGCGCCTCGAGGAAGCGCTTGTAGCCGAGGCGGCGGGCGATCACGAACAGCTCGAGGTCGAAGGCGAAGCGCTTCTCGACCATCCGGGGCAGGACGGCGGAGAGCACGTCGCGGCGGATGATCTTGATGCCGGTCTGGGTGTCGCGGATGTTGAGGCTGAAGAGGAGCCGGGTGAGCTGCTGGTAGCCGACCGAGTAGATCTGGCGCAGGGGCGGGTACTCGATCTCCGAGAGCGGGTGGCGCTTCGAGCCGAGGATCACCTCGGGGTCGTAGAGGCGCACGAGGGCCTGGAACGGCTCGAGAAGAGACGGGTCGAGATCGCCGTCGGCGTCGAGGAAGCCCAGCCAGCGTCCCCGGCCCCTCGCCATGCCGATGCGGAGAGCGGCGCCCTTGCCCATGTTCTGGGGCAGGACGACCCGGATGAGGTGGTCGTCGTCGATCTGGTCGAGGAGGCGCTCGCTGCCGTCGGTCGACCCGTCGGACACGGCGATGACCTCGAAGGTGGAGTCCGACCGGTGCAGCACGTCGAGGAGGCGCTGCATGTTCGAGAGCAGGAGGTCGCCGGGGTTGTAGTACGGGACCACGATGGTGAGGTCGAGGTCGGCGTCGAGGAGCGTCCGCCGGGCCTCGTCCATGACGTCGTCGGGGACCCGGACTTGCCCGATGGCCACGACGATCATGGCGCCGGCCACGACGACGTAGGACACGAAGACGATGGCGGCGATCTGGTGGATGTCGTGGTGCCAGACGGCGCTCCCGGCGACGAGGATCACGATGCCGAGCCAGCACAGGCTGGAGGGCGTCTTGATGTTCCGGGCCACGTGGAAGTGGAGCAGGATGGCGACCACGCCGTAGATCGCGCCCGCAGCGGTCAGAAGTCCGATGACTCCGATGGCCGGCGCGAAGGTCGTTCCGAAGGCCAGGCGGACGATCGGTCCGGGCGCGAGCCACATCACCGCGGCCGCGATCAGACCGAGAAGACCGACCCCGCCGATGCCGCCGAGAAGGAGGAGACGGGCTCGTTTCGGATCGCGGGAAACAAAGCGCGGAAACGCAAACGCCGCAACCGCGGCCGGCACGATCAGGACGGCCTGAGCGCCGGTGGCGGCGACCGCATAATCACCCGACGCCGATCCGGGGAAATAGTGGCGGGCGAGGATCACGTCCAGGCTCGTGAGGAGCCAGTAGCCGGTAAAAGCGATGGCTGCGTTTTTCGCCTGGCGCCAGCGCGGGCTTTCGTCCTGTGCGGTTGGATCGG